>JAHWFP010076312.1:0-15613 GCA_023313725.1 Lithobius niger
TAAGAGGGTCATTTCTTTTACTTTTATGACAATTTATAATGGATTTCTTTAGGAAAGACACTCTTCCTGTCGGAAAAAATGACAACCTTTCTACAGCACATCGAAACTATTACATGTCCATGTACTATTTATTTTGTATTGAATCAATAGTGACCCTTAGAAAACAAAACCAGTAAATACCTCGTACAATTGCCATACTGCAATTGCCGTATTGCAATATAGTAGTTAGAACTAGAAGTCCAGCATTGATCCCAGGGCTCAAAATATTCGGATGCACAGGGGCAAATTGAACTCAAAACTCACACTTTGCACTCCAGAAGCAACTTTTGGAGCGCAAAATTATACACCAAAGTTGAATTTTTCATAACTTTTGAACCGCACAAGCTACAGACTTACGGTTTGCAGCATTTTAAACAGCTTGGAATTAGATTTCCTGTGACACCATTCTTCCCACAGAAGTTAAACTTGATTTTTTTACTACATTTGGTTGAACTATGGGTATAGGCTTTTCAGTTGAATGGTGAAGTTAAGTTAGTTTTAAGCTAAATGCAGGAAAACAGTAAATATTACATATTTTTGGGAAATATTACTAAGATGCTGAATGTTACAATTTTCAGTGGCTATAAAATAGGAAACCACAGCGTTGGTTTATATTTCGGTTTTCCAATCCAAGGAATTTTTTGCACCCTAGTAACAGATTTTGGGTGCAAATCTGCACCCGGATCAAAATTTGGAAATTCGACCCCTGTGACCCAAAAGCCCCAATTTGTTTACGCTCCCAGCCAATGATAAAAGTATAAACAACTTTCTCATTCACTTACCCACTTGTATTGAAGGCCCCAAAAGACCATCACGAACTAAATATGTAATAATTATTCACCAACCTACCTTCAGGGCACATCGTGTTCAAAGGGGGTCTTGTACTGTATAAAGTCATGTTTGCCCACAGGAAATTGTTGATCATCGGTTTTTAATCTTACACCATTCTCATTATTGAGCCTGATTTTGTGGACAGTCAGTTCACTAACGCTTTCTGTACTTAACCACCCTTGAAACTCAACACCTTCAAGTCTCGAAAAGTACAGAGAGCAGCTTGTAAAGTAATAAGTAATCACATACTCAAAATTAACGTTGTGAGACGCCATTCCAATCCATCCATCGAGCAATGATTCATTGGGTTTAGAGGCCAACACTCTAGTGCCAAGATAGCCTACATCAACTGTGATGGTAACCCAAATGATTATTACTCTTACAATTGAGTATTTTAAGTAAAATAACTAAAATAAGTAACTTTTGATAACGTACTTGAAACAAGACACCACATATTAATTGCTTATTAGGGTTTAAAGCAAAGTTTACGAGTAACGTTTTGATTGGTGTGATGCCAAAGTACTATAAGCCTTTGTTTAAAACAAAAACTGTAAACGGTGTGATACCGAATAAGAACAACGTATGATACGTTTTGAAGGAAACTGTAAACTGTTGTCATAGAGAAGTAATAGCCTATTGAGCTAAACGTTACATTGCATGTCATTGAGTTGTAACCAACTTAATGACAAAACCATAACCTTGAGACATTGTCATTGCATCGACTTTACGGACGAGGGCTACCCTCACACCGAGTTTCATCATGTTTAGACGGCCAGTTAATTGAATTGTGAACTATAAACTGTAGTATTGAAGGAGGAATTATTGTTTTAATCTTATATAAGTAAATTAATGTGTAACCTCTCAGAAACAACTCTTTCTTGTGCAGAACACTTGGTAACCCCTGTCCGGAAGTAAGCAAGCACCATTGGCTAGCAGTAATTAGTATGTTGATCAATTTCCCTTTCATTGATAATATGGCCCAGCCATACAGTATAATATCGTACAGCGTATCATCATTGGATATTCAAATAAATTTGTTGTTAAGGTTCTGTTTACTATACAATAGCTGTCGCTGCGAATCCACTGATGGGTTGATATACCTTGTTGCTAACAAAAGCAATGCGACAAGTGGCGCTGCAAACAAGATCACATTCCACGTTCTGAAGCACAATAGTAACCTATGTTAAAGAGCTAGGGCAGCTAAAGCAAAAAAGTTGTTAAATAACTTGCGTAACGATTTTCAGACAAAGGACAGGTAATTTCCAAGACTGATTTTACGCTGCTAAAACAGTGACAGTTGGTTATATTAACATATTTTAAATCCAGAAAGTACTGTTTAACGTGAGAAAATAGGCACTTGTTTGCATCACTTGTCTGATAGTTGTCTAAAAGGATTTTTCTGAACATTTTTTGGGCGAGTGAGCTTTATTTTGAGTGAAGTAATGGAGGTACACAGGTAAGGGTATTAATTAAGTACGTTCCAACTTCGAGTAATAATGACGACCGCTCCAGCACTTAGCGTGTTTCTGCAACTTGTGCCTAATTATTCAGGCGACGAAAAAAAGGTTGGGTTACATAATTTTTTGAAAGTATTGCCAACATTGCTACTCTTGCAGGACCAACATGGACAAACGCAGTTAAGTTAATGGTCTGTAAAACCAAGTTACGAGGGGCAGCTGCCACTTATGTCTGAGACAGCCCTACCATTAGGCCGGCAGCTACACTGGCTAAAATAAAGGATTTGCTCAATGGATATTTTAGACCTCCAGTGCCCTTGGCACTTAATTCTCCATTCATGCTCTTGCAACAAGAGTACGAGGGATTGAGAGAATATGCTACACGTATCGAAAGGCTAGCATTCAACTTTGCAGGCTGTTCATGCTGTGAAAAAGATAATATGCCGCTACCAAGGCGCAGAATAGTAAGTTTACGGGCTGACGCCGCTAAGGCCTTCGACAAACTGTCTCCATGCGGCTCTAATATGTACCCTTCCGCTCAAGGTGCGAACGGTATCGTTGCCGTGTCTAGGCGGGATTCTGACTTAGAGGTGTTCAGTCATAATCCCACAGATGGTAGCTTCGCACCACTGGCCGCTCAAGGCGCAGATTGACATACTACATTGTGAATGTGGTGAGTGGCTACTACAGGCGGTAGACTAAATACAATGAGGCGATTTATCGTCCAATCGTAAAAAATGCCATCTGCGCGTGGGGTTTTGCACCCAGCAAATTCAATTGACAGACTGGAGTTACATGGCCAAAACCAAAGGTATTTCCTTCAACACTTCCTTATCTGTTGGTGTCATCTTCGTACGAGTCTGCCGCGTTGAACCGTTGCACCTTAATTAAGGCTGCACCGATACCAACTTTAACGATCCGTTAAGATTAAAACAATTTGGCAAATACCGCCACTGATACTACGGGTGTGTGAGTAGAATAATTTCAAGCCAAGCAGAGTTTGCAATAGAAGAATCGAGTATCGAGCCAAATTTGAGTATTTGGTTAACATGCTTATTTTGTAACTGTCTTTTTTATTTGTTAGTGTAATAACAAGTATAAAGCTCAGCTGTTTAACGGACTGTGCGGGCCAACGTTCCCAACTAGATTTCCAGTTTTTACAATACAACTTTAAAATGGCTTGAGTTAGTGGCTTTTAATTTGCACCACCGGAAAGCTCTTGTCGAGACGATGAATTTAGTATATTTGAACGTCAAAATAAGTCTTCATCCAATACAGTAAAACCTCTTTAATACGAACTTTAAGGGGACTGCTAAAAATGTTCTTATTAACCGTAGTTCTTATTAAACGAACGAGAGAAATTGGACTACATCTTGAAAAATACGTAGCCTACCCAGGGGTCGAAATAATCAGGAGCAAAGTGCAATTTGCACTCCAGAATCACCAATTTGCACCTTAAACTTACATGCTGGAGTGCAATAATTGCACTCCATAGCTCAACACGTGTACAGTTACTGTAAAGTACTGTTGAAGGATGAGCAATGCTTGACAAAGTGCAAAAATGTTGTGCACATATTAAAAATAATTCTTTTATTCCCTGTCAGCACAGCAGAATTTGAACGGGGATTTTCATATGCCAAAAGAAATATGGGTAACCTACTTCGAATCAGCTTGAGTGAAACAAATACAGCTGAATATGATGCTGAACCAGCAATAATTAGGTAGGCAAATGCTGGGAAAAAAAAAAAAAAACTCGCCGAAACAAAGTTGCTCCGTATGGTAAGCGACTTCCAAGAGCTACGTATACGCAAACTGAAGACATTGATAGCAACAATTGGACTAATCTAAAAATGTCGTAGTGCTTACTTTGAAATACGGGAATGATCTTTGTAGTAATCGTTTACGCATAAATTTGCTGAATATAGTGTACCGATATCTTTATTTATTTGAAATTGTGCGTAAACGATTGCTACGAATAGGACTGAAAGTAGCAGTTGCGAAGAGTCTCATGAAACTGGAAGTGTTATGTCACTGTCTGGAGACAATAGCTACTAGTCCTCAATTAGTAGGCTAATTTACATGATTAAAGGTCGGGCTATAAGGTTTTACCACCTGGTTTGGTGTGAATTGAATTTTTTTTTTGGGGGGGCGGAGGCCGACCGCGAGATACATTTATTGCACTCCAAGTTTGTGTTTTGCACTCCATGCTTAGTTCTGGAGTGCAAATTTTGCACCTGGTCCAAAATTTTAAAATTCAACTCCTGGCCTACCGGTATAAGGTATTTTCTTTTCATTCGTCCTTGACCTCGCGTTTGCGCAAACGGCAAAACTCTTATCACATCCCAAGATGATGTCAATTAGCGATTGATGTTTTGCATGAAACAAAACAAAATTCAAGGGGGAGGAAAAAGAAACCGTTACGAACAGCAAATTTATAAAAATAAGCTAGAATTGTAAATATTTGTTCGTCTTATCCGTACTTTCGTATTAACAGAGTTTGTTATAGCCGTATATATTTAGTGCTGACTGAGTAGCTGACCAACCAAAATCTTGAAAAAAGTTCTTATTAAGCAGGAATTCTTGTTATCCGAGTTCTTATTAACGAGGTTATACTTTATTTGCAACCAATACTATTAAGCTTTTTTTTTGTGGTTGTATCACATAAACTACAATTTTTTTTGTTCACCTTAGACAATAGCTTTGCTTTTCACTTCCAATTGAATACTTTTTTTTTTATTTGTGTAACAGTGTAAACAACTACTATTTGTTTGCAAAATCAGAAAGATATTTTACTAACCTAAGCTAGTTGCATTGGTTCTATCTTCTATTGTCTGTATGGTACGTATCAGATAAGTTTAGCCGATACTTTGCATGCCAGCATCAGTATTGTATCTCAAAAGTTGTGTGGAACAGCCCTACCACACTGTATTTTTGGAATTTTGTTGTTTGCTTTATGTCTTTAAGTTTTCCCTGAAATTTCCCCGAAAATTTGCACCCACTTTTACAGTGTACGGTCCTAACTACCTAACAAAGCAGCTAGCTACCGCAGCAAGGTTATGCACCCCATTCCTCGCACGTTAGTCCAGTAACAAGATCAGGTTGCAGTAACAGAGAATGAGCGTGTGCTTCCTGTGAGCACACACCTTTATTCTATAACAGGAGGTAACAGAATACTATATACATAAGAGCGCCGCGAGGGGCGTGCAAATAGAAACAAGGGACTGGCCTCCATTACGGATGCAAAACTTCGAACACTCCAACTTTCATCCCTCCCAAACCCACTCCGAGATATGTATGTTTTGTCTAAACCTTCGTGACTAGTTAGCCATAGCCATAATCCGCAAATGTCTTTTGACACCACAACAATCCTCATAGAATTCATTAAATTATCCATCATCATTCATCAATCCCAGTGCTTGCCATAAACTTTGAACGTCCATTAGGTCTGACTGAGATGTAACCAGACTAAGGATACAAATAATAAAAGCTGAGTGGTAACAATAGGGAATACTAACCTAGACACAATCAGTAGAGAAAGAGCTATTGTCGGGCCAACACAATAACCAAAGGCCGCCAGAATACTGTGTATTACCCAGAATACTGTGTATTACTCAGTATTCTTAGAGTGCCAATGTTGTTTGCAAACGTTTTTCGAGTACCAAACGATAAGAACAGAGGTCGAAAGAAAAGTTTCCTTAACCTTAACCCATTGAGATGTGTCTCTTGTACTTACTTCAGTTGCTTGAATTCTTCCACAATATCAATTTCCATTTCTTCTGTCTGGTCAGGAACAAATCGAAATTCAGAAACAACGGCAGCAGTGTGTACTTCAGGATCGTAATCACCAAGTTCCGCTGAGAACAAAATACAACTTGGATTAAACAGGTTCATTAGTAATCATAAATTAAAACATCCTGACTTATCCAAATTCTGATCTACATTGTTAATACTGTAAGGGAGCGAGGACTATCATCATCTGTGACAGCAATATCCACTTGAGAAATAGCTTGCTAAGCGGTATATTCTGCTATCAAGCAAAGGAAGCTACCTACAGCTACATGCTGACGGGTGCGCGCCGTCCTTCGACAGGTTCCCTGAACAGGTTAGACGGGTTCACCTTACGATGTAATGACTAAAATTGAAAAAACTTGGGTCAACGTTTACACTTGACCCAAGTCCAGTTTAAACATCTTAGGGTGCAAGAGGTGGCCAATTTTCGGCGGAGTGAAAAATATTAGCACTGTAATCTTCCACCTCCACCAGGCACACAACAGTAAATGAACAATATACAGACTTTTCGAACTTCTCTGTCTGCAAATTACTCATGTGAGTTTCAGCAGATGGCGATTCCCTCTCATTGTTGGTTTGACCAGGAGGAGGAGCGATGGGGGGGGGGGGGGCACAAATTCCAGCAATTTGAGAGGCCTAGGGTGAGTTAGCAGGGCAAGTTGATACGGACAATGACTGGAAAGGCGGCCCTAGCACAGTCCCTACTAGTCAGTGCTCGGCAGGAGAGTGTGAGAAACTACCAGCCTTCTTTGGTATCAATTGGATCTGTTCTAATTTGTTTTGGAGAACCCTGAAGAAACGATCAAAGGTTTCTCAGCCCTGAATCTACGGGCTTACCCTAATTAAGACTTCTTTCATCTTCTAAAATGTTTAGAAAGTTCGAAATTGAGGTGGCTCATCTATACGAGACGAAACTTAGTATGATGACAGAAGGCTCCACGATTTGTACTAAGAAGAAATAAACAACTTGCTAATGACCCATCAGACCATGAGTGGAAATGCAAACTTGGGGAGGTTACAAATTAGATTCAGAAATTAGAAAGAATACCTATGTTTGCAGGAGATAGTATTAAATAAAGAGTATCCGTCCACACTTATACCGTGGGACAGGGGTGCAAAAATTCTTACTGCACAAAATTTCCCACAATCTTTTCCTACATTTTTTTTTAATTTCCACAGCCTTTCGCTATACAGCAAGCCATTTTTTAGTGAATTTCCACAGTTTTCTGAAGTATATCACGAACCTCGTTCTAGCGTTCTGGCATATTCTGCACACCTGCCGTGGGAGCCCATTCACCTCTCTCACGCAAGGGCTTTGAGAGCTTTGTTTTCAGATATTGTTGTGATCGTTTCCAATTCATTTAGCAGGAATTTTTTCTTCGAGTCAAGATGAAAACTGCCCCCCGTTATTTGGGCATGTTTGGTGTATTCACTTCAATATAGCATATTCACTTCAATATAGGCTGTTGTTCATGTTAAACTGGGCCACAATGTTGGAAAGGTTATTATCATGCACTGCTAGTGTTGCCCATTGTTTTTTTTTTCTATAACGACCATCGTCCACTGTTGAAACAGGGCTGAGTTGTTGGAAAAGCAGTTTTCATGTGTTGTCTGTCCCTTGTTCACTTGAGCCAGTTGAGGATGTGGCCATAGCGACTAAGGCGCTATGCAAGTGATCTGGGGGCGAACTGGGTAGCTGGTTCGAATCCGGGTCATGCCACTCCGACGAAACGTAAGTGCATAAAGGTGGCTTACTGAACAACGTTATTTCTTGTGTATGATTTTCGCTGTTGGCTTAATTTCCAATTTTCCTTAGTATTATTTCCAGCGATTTATGTCTATTTATTTCTCCTTGTTCAATTGGCACGTGTGGTACGTGTAAATTGTTACATGTACATGTTTGTTTTGAAAAACAGTGCTCGCCTTTTTCGATATAGGCTAGGCCTATGTTGATCATTTTTAAGATGGCCAAAATATTGGATTAGACATGCTAATTGTTACGTGAACTTCACAGTTTGAAGAGGGCTTATCAGGAATTTGAAATTTGGGAGGGAACGACAACGAGGGTTAAATATAGTTATGTTGGCTTAGAAATTTGCAACCGAAGGTGATGATTATTTAGATGGGAAAATGTTCTTCTTTCGGAATCGATTCTACTTGAAAAACGTCGTTAATATTTGTACTGCGAAAGTCCATCATAAACAAATACATCAAAATACACTCACACTGTCTAGCAAATTTTCTACAGCTTACTCTATTTTTTTTCAGGCTTTAAAGTTAGTTTTGACCTAATAACATCTCTGTTCTCTTCAGCGTGTTCGTTACTAGCATTCAAACTTAGTGGACAGCATTGCCTCCAGTATTGCTCAGGCCATTTTGGCGAATTTGCCACCTGTAGCCCCCACTTCCTATTCAACTGACTGAAAAATTCTCTGCTGATCAGATGTGAAACACTAGGTTAGGAGGGGCCATGAATGTTCAGTGGTATCTTTGGCTTGCATGGTGCATAATTGTAATAAAATCTAGGCACCGGAGCTATCGGTCACGTGCCGTGTTGGAGTTCATTAGCGTTCTTGTTTCTTTCCACTTAAACTGATCAGCAGAGAACTTTCCAGTCAGTTGAGTACGAAGTAGGGGCTACAAGATTGGCAAATTTGCCAAACGGCCTGAGCAATACTGGAGGCAACGCTGTCCACCAAGTAAGGATGTACCAATGTGTTAAAATGCTGATTCCGATGTTGAAAAAACTGTAAGCGTTAGAGTGTCTGATTTCGATATATCTCTTGGTCCGATGTTTAAGAAAGTCAAGTGAAACCACTTAAGTTTTTCATGGAGTCGAAAATAATTAAGAGGATTTCATAAACTAGGGCCGTCATCAGTTCCACTGTCGACATAATGGAGCGGGCTCCACTTTCTTTGCTGTTTGGCCAAAAAGGGTCGGCCTTTGACAGTAGTGATAACATTCAACCAGGAAAAAGCTGCAAAGTAGCTGGGCCAAATCCCCCAGTAAAATTAAAAAATTTGCCTTGTAATTTCTAAACAATAAGTAACAAACCTAAGACTTTACTTTATTGCTGTTGAGCCCACTGGTCATACAATCAATCTTTTAACAATCGGATGCCTTTAACAATAGAAATGGCTTGTTGTTGTTTGGATTTTGGCTCTTGCTATTGGTCCATTTTGTCATCCTGATAGTTCGTCAACCCTATGTCCGATTCCGGATTTTTCTTTTGATAAACCTTGTCCAGACTCCCGTGCTACTGCCTGCAAAGTGTGGTTTGGCTAATCCTTTTGGTTTTCGCGTGATGCGCGGTGTAAGATTACATTGGAGTGTCTTCATGGCGGAGCTATGCTCGGCCTTCAGCATCGCTCCGCTCCAATAAAATTTAGAATTTCTGTAGGCCGTAAAGTTAGCACCCAGAAGTTAATAAAAGGAGCATCTGTCACAAAATGATTTTTTTTTAATTATGGACATCCGATGTTTTAACATCTGCTGCCTAAAACCGATGCCGATGCTCCGATGTAGCCAAAAAAGGCCGATTTCCGATGCCAACATCGGTGCATCTCTACCACCAAGTTTGAATACTAGCAACGAACACGCTGAAGAGAGCAGAGATGTAATTAGAGTCAAAACTAGTTTAAAACCTGAAAAAGCTAGCTGTAAGCTATCGAAAATTCGCTGACAGTGTGAGTGTCTCTTTGATATGAAAGTGTGGATTTTTCAAGTAACTTTTGTTAGATTCTAGTTGAATTGAAAACTGCTCATCAAACCAACCTTCCTCCCTTGCCCACACACCAAAAAAAGAAGCCCACAAAATGATACACATGAGTTTAACATGTTTTGAGTTCACCCACTTAGGATGCAATGTTAGACTGTTGCTTTGGGGGGATGAAAGCAAGTTGCTAAAGAACATTATAGTAAAGAGATTTCATCCTGACTGACGAAGTAGTTACTGGAATCCAAATGCTTGAAGTTTGTGGTTTGAACATAAGAAATAGTCGCAATCTGTACGTCACAATTCATCTTAAAAATAATGCTTCCTCTTGAAGTTTTCTGAAAAAGCACGAGAACTATTGACACACTAGCACTGTTATCTCTTTATTTATTTTCAGTGTGGGTTGCATTCTTTGCCTACTGACAATGCTTTAAACAATATGCAACAATGAATTGGGTCATCCAGAGCTTCATAACCCAATAACTATTGTACCAATTTGATCAATGTAGTTACATTGCCCTAGAAATTTACAGCAGATCCATCACTCCAAATTTCCAAAATGTGAAACTCCACAGCCGTTAGTGAGACATATATATAAACCTTGAGAAATCTAGTTAATATTCCAGCATGCAGTTATCCTTTCGTTAAATAAAATGAGTAATTGGTTTGCAAAATAACCAGAAATTGAAGAACTGCACAATTAGATACTTTGAAGGATTACAATTATTCAACAAATAATGGTTCTTGTAGAATTTACAATTTTGGGGGGCTGAATAAGATCCAATCCATTTTTTTTAATCACTACTGACATAACCCTGATGACTGGACAGCATAACGAATTCTAATTACAGTGCTGGATTAAGCAATTACACCCATCTAATATCTAAAGTAAGAGCCTTAACCCTTTAAGGACTGCGTGCGCGCAAAGAACTTATAACCGACTTGTAGAAAAAAAATCGAAGCTTCTCACCCAGTTGAGGTAAGGGAATGAAACCTGTGTCATTTTTATCCTTAATGATCTGGCTTTCATATCCCAGTTTAAATTTTACTGTAATTAACTGGAAGTTTTCGGTATGACTTGTAAAAGAGCTGTAAACAATGATTATACAGCGGGCGCATTTGGGCGCACCCGTCCTTAAAGGGTTAATAAGTTCATGAACTTTTTTCGGGAAAGATATATACCAGCATTGTAAAGCAAATGGAAAGGTTCCGCACAAATTCTTGTACTAAACTAGCAATGTTAACCACAGCATAAATAATAATATTCAGGCAACTGTGATATTAAAAAAAAATCTGTAATATATTGATTAGGGATCGACCGGACTGCCTACATGCCGGTACCACCGGCCCCGGTTCCTTTTGCAGCCGGTACCAGTTCCAGATCCATTTACCAGTGTTGTTTATAACCACCTTTTAGGACTAGTAATGTAGGTCAAACAGTTTAAGCACCATGTTAAACATTTTCACAAAACACTTTTATTTTCATTGCACAAGAAACGTAGGCTGCATTGTTAGTTAATAAAGGATATTTTGATTCGATTCATAAAAGATAGAATGGGATTTTTCAAATAGTACCATAAAGTTTAAAGTTCTAAAGCTTCGACACACGAGGTGGTTCACAAAAATGCATAACCTGAAATTTTTGGAAATTTTTTTAATAAACGTGAAAAAGGAACCATTTTTCTGAATAGAAAATCCATTTCTGATTCCGAAAAAGTGCGTCCTATTTTTCGTACATTTTTAAAAATGGTCGACATTCTTTCGGTTGCACAGTACCGATGATGCACCGAGCAAAAGCTGAATATTTTTGTTTTCAAAGTTCTATTTTAAAACTTTCGAAAATAGTTCCACTTTTTTCGGAATCAGAAATGGATTTTTGATTTCGGACAAATTTTCATGTTGTGCTGTTTTTTGTGGACAACTCTTTACTATGCTTACGGATTATTTTTTTCGTTGATTTTGAGCCATATTAATAGCAAAATAGCGGGAAAGAATAACAAAGTTCGACAAGCACGATGCACGTGTTTTGGTCGTATCACTGAGTAACCTTGTATGTGGTCAACACTAGTTCAATATTGTGCTTCCGCGTTGACGCAAAGGCTGGCGACGCGAACTTATGAACTGACTGGCCTCCCATACAATCGAAGTACCGCACATAAAGAAATATAAAATTTATTTAATCTCAATCAAATCAAACTAACGAATTAAGGAAGGAAAATATATTTAATTATTTATAATTTTATTTGGCATCAGTTGTGTTCCGGTTGAACGTGAAAACCGTTAAATGAATGGCGAATTAGCTGCAGATTGAAACCAATATGGCGACGCTGTTCATCAACCACGCCGCTACCGTAGCTCTGTCAATACGAAGCAGCAAACGAAATATTCCCAGTTGAAGGGGTAAATCAACACAAATTCATATTCAAATTAAAGTTTATTGCGAACTAAAATTTATTACGAAGATACTTTATTTAATTTTTATTTTATCGCGCATCGATTGCAGCGATAATTGCCGGTCGTATGACCGGCAGCCGAAAGTTGGAGTCGGTCCGGTCGTGGCCGGTGTACCTAAAACCGGCCAGTCCAAAAGATCTGGACCTGGTCCGGTCGATCCCTAATATTGATTAAAAGTATAGGAGATTGCCAAATTATGCATGTAAATGTAAAAACATACTTGCAAATAACGACAATTAAGACTTACACTGAAGGCATAGAGCGGCAAGTTCAGTCGTTGTTTGGTAAGGGCATTCCAGTGTACCAGTTAAAATATCTTGCTTCAATTGAAGAAAAAATTGATACCTGAAAATATAAATTAAATTAAATTACAGTTCCACGCAGGTATTATACAATTTCACACACAGCCCACCACAAATTACGGAACAAGGAAAAGGTCCTTTTTATTTTAAATATTAATTAAAAGGCTCACATTAGGTTGCAAAATCAAAGTTCACATTTATCTTGTAGTTGCAGCAAGTTTTTACATAATTGAATGATATTTTGTGTAGCCTAGTAAGGAATCTGTTTATTCGTAGCCACTTTCTCTCCTCGTTAGCTCCCACTGTTGGTGGCACAGTATGTCAAATGTTCGGTAATTGGCCCGTTATGTTGATTAGCTTTTCTACAAACAATGGCACACTGTACACCCCAAATCCTTTTCTCTTTTCTTGAAAAATGATTTCAGGTTGGTTCTAATCTGCGAGATAGCCTTCCCAGTTGGGTGTACTGTCAACGTCATGTTATATTCTACTCAGACCATCGGTGTTAACTGCATCTACGTCGTCTACGTCTACACTTTTGTGTGCTTAAAGCAACATTTACCTCTGAGCAGTTTATTTTGTACTCCCCATATATGTATTGTTAGTTTTTCTGGAATTTTGTTTAAATACATTGCCAGGCAAACTCCTATGTATAGGCAATACACAGCTTCCAGCAATCCACCGTGTACTAGCACCTTTGGTGCACATGCATGCCATTGCCTAACGGCTGTCCACTGCGTACATCACCACACGGAACACGGCGATCAGGCGAACCGACGATCCATCGGCACCACCAACAACTACACAAGCAGTACCATTACCATCAACAAAGGCCTGAAACGAAGCACGAAACTCTAGGGAATTTCATTTTACTTCAGATATATCTAGGGGAAAACACACAATAGTTACAGGTTTCGCCACTGGGGTAAACTATGCCCGCACCAGAAGCGTGGACACCCCCCCCCCCCCCCAGCAGCCCGTGGAGTATGCTACTTAAGTAAACTGGATCTGATCCACCCTATAGTTGCTGTGCTCACATTACACTTATCGCCCAAGAACCCAGAGGGGGATGGGCAGACACATGAAAGCGACAAATGGGTACAAGCCGCAGAAAACGGTAACACCCTAGCCTGTCGCAAATTTACATTAACATTGTCAAAAATGCAGGCAACATTCACCTCACAAGCTAGGCCTCGAATTTCGCCAGCGACTTACTTTCCACTCGTACCCCAACTGACTACATACGGGAGTGTCATTGCATCATATTTTGCCTTTTTTGCCTTATCAATCAACATAGAGCTTGATTTAGATACGAAATCATGCTTACGTTTGCTGGTCGAACTCATATTTTGACAAAATAGATGAAATTATGACATTCGGTTTGGAGAACAAGGCCGATGCTCCTATGCCATGATGAGCCTTGGCCGACGCGATGTTGTCATCTCCAACCAGGAGAGGTAGCACTGTAGCAGCAGACGAGGCACAAGTCAAAACCTCTGGCAACAACAACTAATTCTCACCAACCAACAAAGAATGCACATGAGGATGAACCAACGAACAGGGAAAGCATCATGTAAAGAAGTAGGAATAGGATGCCCAAAACAACATCGCCAACTGACAAACTATCCGAAGCGACATTGGACGCCGTCTTTGCCTGAGCGGCATTTCTTTCAGTAAACTCTTCCCGCACAATATCACGTACAACTACAGGAAGGTTCTCCCAAAAAGCCTACAACTCGCCAAACACTGTTCCCGTTGCCGCACTAATCAAATTGGAAACATCCAACTGATTTCAGGAGCGAGAGGTGCGGTTTGGGCCAGAACAGAGCCGGGAGAAACGTGTGTCAACAGCATCCAATGATACTTCTGCCGACGCAAGTGGGGGAAGGGGGGTTGCCGAAATGGGTTTACGCACATTAGAGCTACACACAGAACTGGCAGCCTTACGAGCTGTGGACAAACCACCCAGTCGTTTTAATTAGTTCCTGACAAAGAACAGTAACTGCTTTTGAAATATTGGACAAAAATGTTTAACTCTCTTACAAGTTATAAAGGTTTTTTTTTTTAATGGGGTCTTGGGAAAGCTTGGACTACCAATGGAGTTAAATAATCCATACAACCAACCGTTATAAAATTATTTACCAGCAGTTGACAAGAGGCACTAAAACGGCTAGCCTATGACAATGAGCAGTACAATAGCGGAGTACGGAAATCTGCAAACTTCATAGCAAACTTCAACACGCATTTAAAAATATACACATACCTTGTCAATTCTTCTCTTAAATTGTTAGGCTCAGATGAATAAAACTTCACACGCAACCGAAGAGTATAAGGCGGACCAACTAAAATGTAAAAGCAATACGTAGTGAAGCAAGGAAAACAAATGCATAGAAAACAAATGTTGTATTATTTTTTGTAAACAATTTTTAAAATATAGGAACATTAAAATGCAAAAGTGGCTTTTCATGGCCTTGTTCTTTACGGGAAAATAAAGAAAATTTATTCTTGTATTTTGCAATAACTGGCCTTTTTAAAACACTGTTAAATGATAAAATACCATACGACAAAAGGCAGCTTCACACAGCATTTTATGAAATTTTAACAAACAAATAGAACAGTAGGACACAGGCACATGTAAGCTTGGCAAAGGCCACTAGCTAGCTACTACGAGATAAAAATGGAATAATAATTTTGGGCCAGTCGCCACTTTGACGACTGGACTCGGGACTCGAAATGAGTAGATATCACATCGCAATTTGCACAACAAATTTAATCTTTAGCGATACAAAATTAAGAAATGTTTCATAGTTCAACAACGCAACTGCCTTGAATGAGACATTGCATTCCTAACGGCGTATTCATGATCGTGTTGGTTGCCAATACTATTGAAAATATGGTAGCGATTATTACTCTGAAAGTTCATTTAAAACTTTTAAAGTTCTAGGAAACAATTACGCACAATTTCAGAACACAAATACTATAGCAGTATTCTGCAAATTTTCGACAGACTGGACAGAACGCTAAG
>JAHWFP010076312.1:20613-36675 GCA_023313725.1 Lithobius niger
TTCCCATAGTGGTGGCAAAATGACATTTAAGTACTTTTTAAGACTTTCAGGGACCTTTTCACACAAAAAAAGAGAATTGCCACTGCAACGGCTAAATTCTGTTTCTATTGCTAATAACAAAAGTACCTGTAGTAGAACTTCGATTATACGAACTAATTGGGACCGAAGAGTGTCTGGATAATCGATAATTAGAATAATCTAATTTACATGCATAATAAAAAGGAAAATTTTATTTTTTACTCAATTTTAGTGTTTGTGAATTATGCTTGACTGTACAAGACTACTGAAAAGAAAAATTGTATTTATTTATTTATGTATGTTCCGTACACAAGGTGCAATATAAAGGATTAAACACAAAAAAGTTGAGTAAGAAAACTGTAAGGGTAACTACAGCTCGTAGGGAAATGAATTAGTACAGCAGACTATCCTCAGCATCTTGCAGGACTGCCATACCAATTGTTAGGTCCCTTGGTGTTTGAACTTCGCACCAAAGTTATAATAGTCCTTTTGCAACAGTGCCTCCCAAACCAAAGCCCCAGATTTTGGGGCCACCCACACAAGTCTTCACCAGCAGATTGTTCCAGGCCAGCAACGTTCCCCCACAGGGCAGCCTGCTTCATCAGCACTGCAAGGTCGAGCGTGGACATTTTGCCATCATCGCAGGCTTGGTGGTTGTCACAATGCCAAGAAAGGTGTTGAACCCTTTTAATAGCACCATCATCATGATAAACGATGGCAAACTCTCTTATGGTTGTTTTCCAGTAGTTGACACACGTTGAAATGCCGTAGAGTCTAGTAGCACGAATCTTTAGAAGCTGAATTTTACATTCATCAGATGCAAATCTGAAGGTATGTAGCACCATTGTTAGCTGACCTGCAGAACTCGCTGCAAATCTTTCTCACATGAGCGTCGTCAGTTAGGTCGGCTGCAAGTACCACTCCCAAGATAACGAAAGTTCGTCACTCACGCTAGTGTGTGGTTGTTCATTCGTAGGGGAGATGTAACTTCCTCACCCCTCCCAAAAACCATTCCAACAGATTTGTTGGCGTTGAAGGTAAGGCCCTGTCACATGTTAGGTACACAAGTCTATCCAGCAGAAACTGAAGTGCACGCCTGCTGGGTATTAGGAGTATAATGTCGTCAGCGAAGGCAACGATGTTCATGGCGACACCATTTATCCAACAGCCAGTTGTCATTTTGGAAATGCTAAAAATTGCTCCATCGAGGATCAGGCAGAAGAGAAAAGGCGATAGGGAGCTTCCTTTCCACACTCCACAAGTAGCCGTAAATGGGTCAGAGAGGTGACCTTCCCAGTTCACCAGGATGGCTTGTATTTTATAGCAATTGGCAATGAGGTACACCCAAGGTTGGCAGCTGGGTGTCAGCAGATGGTGAAGCGAACGGCAAGTCCAAGGCGATACCCGATGGAATGATCGGAGCCCAGGGTACTTTCATCGATCCAAACTTTAAATACCGCATCAGCCATTCGTGTTGTACCGCAGATGTGATCCAACCAAGATTTGTCGTACTGGGCTACTAATCAGGTAATACGCTATCAACGAAGGTCAATACGCTATGAAGGAAGGTCAGGCCCATGCCCACAATCTCCCTCTGCAACCAACTCAGAGTAATGACAAGCCCTTCTGAGGTTGGCATTATAATCTCCAGCAACTAGGATCAAGTCAGTGTTTACTGCCTGTATATAAACATTTCAATCTCGCTAAGACCCAACAGCAGCTCTTCATAGGTATCCTCAACGTGCTTGTCCGTAGGAGCAAATACAGTAGCAATGGCAAAACGCATCCCCTTGGTGATCTGGAAGGACAGACCTAATACCCTGGAGCTGTTAAAAGAATGTACGGTAGGGCGACCAGCGCATAGGGACTTTTGCCACAGTATGGCCATGCCCCCGTATGGACGCCTTCGATGCACGGCAGTGGAGGCGTCAACCAGTGAAGTGGCCACCGCATGGAATGTTATGAAATGATTCCAGGAACATAAATAAAGCAAAATGCTTATTCCCTCTAGAACATGGCAAATTTCTGAATATTTTGTAAGAATGGGAGTTCGGATAATCGAGGTTTTATTGTACACATTCTTCAAATGCTGTTTCCTTCCAAGGATTTAAACCAATTACCAACCAGCTCGCTAACCCCGAAGTGCACTTCCCTCCTTACTATTATAAAAGCGCTAAGGGCGCATAATTGCCAACTTTTATTCCTTTCAATACGTCATGGTGGTGACTCAGGAAGGGAGGTAGGATGGACACAGGAATGTATATTTTCGTTATTAGCAATAGAAACAGAATTTAGCCGTTGCAGTGGCAGTCTCTATTTCTATTGCTTACGAAGTACAAAATATACATTTTTATGTAAATTTTAGCATTTACTGTAGACCTCGTCAATACGGCGGACTGCATGGCCTGACGGGTTCCCTACGGGTTAGGAGCTGGGCCCTCAAAAGTCACTGACTGAAGCACTTTATTAAAGTTAAATAACATTAACAGTAGTCAGCATCTTTTTCCAGAATTGGTGGCCCTAAACGTCACTTCTGGCTGTGATAATGGGTCCCACTTTGTGAAGTCCATCCGCATTGTTGGTAATGTTCCTGAAGTAGTGAGATTTGAAGACCGACGCATTCATCCATGATGTGGTTTGCAGAATCTCAGGAATGGGGATGCCGCTGTGGAAGGCCCATGTCGAGATGGCTCCGAGCTCGTGAGCTGTTACTGTGATGCTGTTGTCATGACTATTGATGTTCCAAATTTCGTAAATGTTAAATATTACATTCTTAGGGCGCATTCATGGAGAAAAGACAACACCTAAGCGGACGGCATTAGCTTACGCGGTGTAAAAAACAAGCGGATCACCCAGCCGCGTGTTGGCTGTTGTATCCACAGCCCGCGAGCTCCAAATCGCGTTTATGTTTATGGCCGTTTTGAGAGGAAGCTTACAGGGAAATGCGATGTTCACTTGACAATATACGACGTTATGCGAATCAGACAATGTAATGTGGCGCAAGCCACATAATATAACAGCACGAGAAGCTTGGCGGGTGTTGTATTAGAACAAACAAGTATTAAAGTACGTGCCGGCTTTTGCACCAAGGAAAGCAGTGAATTGGCCACACGTAAGCGGCAGTACGTGGTCCGCCATTTTCTTATCGCAGAATGCAACTTAACAGACCTGGCTCCCGCAACCCGGCTCTTTTCTAATCCAAACAGAACAGGGGACCGCATGGGAGAAAAACGATTCGCTCGTACCTTCCTGCGTGAGCTTTTGACGTAAACAAACAGCTGACGCGGACAGCAGCAAAATTCCTTTCAAACTTCGCACCAGGTGTCTATTGGCGTTGCGCGCATCCATGAACGTACCCTTAATCCAACTTCAATCATTGCTGGTGAAGTTTCAACTTAGTTTTTTTTGAATGGCAACAAAAGTTGATTTCTGCCTTTACAAACTTCGTTGCTTTCAGTTCTTTCCAGGTAGAATCGCAAGACTCCGACCGCGCAAGGAAATTTTTCGAGTTCGTCTCTGTGATAGCGGTGAGAACAGGAATGACTATAGGTTTCGTTGGTTCGTTTGGTCTTTGAGTCTTAGCTCTAGATGAATCTCTTGGGAATCAATGAGACGGCCTTGTAATCTTCATGAAAAAAATAAGCAAGCAGGGTCCATCGAGAGGACATGTACTTCGCTGCATCGCAAGCTTGAAGCTAATGTTATCAGGAAGACTGTTTTTGTGGTTCAAAGGTGAAGGTTGCCGTTTGCCAAGTGTTCGCAAGGTTCCTTCATGAGTGAATTCAAAACTAATGAGAGGTGCCAGTCTGGGAATGATCTGGTTGTTGGTCTTTCAATCTCGATGACAACATTAAAGTAGAGATGCCATAGTCCTCTAAGAGTCGTTCTTTCCCAGCAGCTTTAAAAATGGAGTTCAGAGCAGAACGGTGCACTAAGATGGTGGATCCTTTTAAACTCAAATCGAAGAAGACAACTAAGTAACTTAACAGGTAAAGAAAAGAGGGATTGATTGAACAGACTTTTCACAGGTGACACCTATGAAGCCACTTTTTACAGTGGCTGTCATAAATTCTGTTGGTAGAGTTTCCGATTGCTTTGTTGGCAATTCTGATGGCTTGCACTTCAAGAAGTCCGATGATAGCCACCAGTTCAGTTTCAGTGCGCTGGTGTTGGGATGGAATAGCCTTTCTTTCTTTTGGGATAGAAGATCTGGAATTTCAGGCAGGCTCCTTGGGTTGTCTATCAGCAGTCATAAGAGTTGAGGGAACCATGGTGCCAATCGCCAGTTTGGCGCCACTAAGCTGAACAGGCAAGTGGTTTTTTCTATCTTTTGTAGGATCTGTGGGAGAAGCTTGAATGGTAGGAACATGTAACCTATTGCTTTGGCTTGTCACCGATGGAGTGGGCTCGGCGAGACGATTAAAATTGTGTATTGGAATGACAAAAATAGGTTACAAAAATAAAAACAATGGAAGTTTAAGCAAAATGTTTGCAGCAGCCTTTAACTTCTGCAACGCATGTCGCATTAATTCTGCTAAAGTTAAGATAGCCTTATTTCAAAAGGCCATGTTGGCATAAAGGTAATTTAAGCTACGGAAGGTAATTTAATCTGCAAGTACATTAACTGAATCCAAGGAAAAAAAGTACCCAACCACTAACGGCCCAACACAACACTATATATTTTGTGTTTTCAACTGCTCTGAGAAACCAACAAGAGGATTTATAAAATGATCCAGGCGATCAGACTGTCAGTCCATTTTAATACTATAGTCTGTCTGACAGCTTCTACTCTAAATTCTAATAAGTGCAAAGGTCTCTTTGCTCATCTTACCAGCCTGACCTTTGAAAAAGCAGTTACGTTAACATTCTACCCAGCATCTGCAAATGAGTGTCGTTACAAATATATTTATATTGTTGGGGTACAGTAGCAGTAAAAACGAAAATAAAAGTTCTCACCCAGCTACACTGGAATAAAGTGAACTCCTGAGCAATACTTCGTCCTTAGTTTGAGAAACTAATTCAAGAGCTTTTAAAAAAACACAATAATGATAGGATGACAGATGAAGTTGAGAATTTTTACTTGTATTTGTGCTATTAACAGCTGGAACATCATCCATGAAAACATAACTTAAGGCAGGGGCTTTTATTTCCCCCAAACTACTGGTATTAGTTTTTTTTTCAGTTTTAACAAGCTTTTTTAAGTTTGACCTAGGATAACATTTCTTTTAACCCATGCTGCATCATGGATGTTGGTCGTAAATCAATGTATTACTGTAGCGCATTCAGCTTTCTGTGGATGTAAGCAGAATAACGGTTCAAACCCATTATTAAAAAAAATTTTTAATCACACCGTTGTAATATATAAGGCTGTACCTCGAGGACATGTGTTTTTATTTTGTCTCAATGTTTCTAGGCCTACCAGGCCTAGTTATACAATTTTAAGATAAACAACACACACAATATAGGCTAGGGACCACAATACGTAATTTAACTTTGCACAAGGTGGCCCAGGATCACAATGTAACTTTTACAACTTACGACTAAAATATTTAACAGATATATCTGTTAAATATATCAAAACTAAACAATACGGTCAAAACTAGCAATACGGTGTTGAAAAATTATTTCATAACGTATGAACAAACTCTTCATGCATTGCACCCACAGAAAGGGCAAGTTCATTCTATGCCCTTTGCAGAACAAAAACAAAAAAAAAATTCAAGGAGCAATACACAGGGAATACTGGGGGAAAAAAAACAAGATTGGATTGGAAATTAATTAATAGCCTACACCCACAAAAATGTGTACAGTTAACATCAGCCAGAATAGGCTAGTAGGCTAAATAAATTACAAGAAAAGTGCAAAGAGTTTTGTGAGCTCACCTTAACATGGTTAGGATCCGTGTACTGTAATCCAAAGTAATCTTTTTCTATTAAGTCCAATGAATAAAACACTTGCTCATACAGTTCATTTCCCAGGGATTTTTTCTACGGAAAAAAACAAAAAAAAAACAAGTGATAACGATGCTTAATCGCTAAGCATAAAATCTTTAGTGTAGGCTAGGCCTATAGGCTACTAAAGTAGAAAATACGAAAATTTTGGCTGACACAATAGCCTGCAGTGTGTTAGAATCCAATCAGTCTGCGTAACGTCGATGTAGGATCAGCAATCCGCAGGTTCCTCAATTGTCCTTACATCTTAAGGATGCTTATTGCTTACCCATACATGAAGCTGTAACTTAGTAAACGTTCTTTATTCAAGTAAAGTACAACTTAGTGTTGGGCGGTAGGGGTGGCACGATAATCGATAATATAACGTTAAAAATTTCGTTGATTATCGTATCGCACTTTTTCTGATTTATCGTGCAAACCTTTATGCTTAAATTGTCACATCTCGGAAACCGTAATAGCTAGAAATAAGTGGTTTGCAGCATACATGTGGAATTACAAGAGCTCTCCAACCAAATGTAGAATACTGTTGCTAACCACTTTAGCTGATTGGAGAATTAGTTTAATGCAGACAATATTTAAGCTTTAAGTAGCAGAACAACTGCTAAATTGTTTCTGCATGTTGAGGAAGTAATGGACAATAGCAAGTGCATTTTCATGTCTACTGGCCAAATGGAAAGTGCCACACAATTCACATAGGTTGCACTGGCTTCGGCCAAGGTTTCTTTTAATTAACAAAATTAAAATGGTTGTACCAGCCTCAAAATTTGTTTTATCGAGATATTATCGATTACCGCGATAATTTAAAACGTTTTATCGGGATAACAAAATTGTGTATCGTGCCACCTTTAATGGGCGGTAGCACAAATATTTTTGCCGGTACAAAGCTTAGTACCCTAGTACTCGGTTTTCACCGGTACTTATGAATGAGGGTTTCTTTTTGGTATTATAGTGCTGTGGTGCCAACACACGATTTTTAAATAATAACAACAAATTTTATTGAAAAATGTGTTCTGTTGGTAGGCTATAGTTTTAATGGGGAAAATGTATTGATTTTTTTCCTACCTGAAAAATACATATTGTTTCACGACATATTTGATAAAAACCATCATCTAAAATTTGTAGTCAACATGGTAGCCTATCTAGTAGAAATGCAAATATAAACAAAGATATTGTCCCATCAAAGTTATGCAAATTTGGCTCCACTTTTGGGCTTTGTTTAGAATTCCAATTCTACCATTGTTGACATTTAACTGAGTTTTGTTGCAAGATGCATCTGTCTGACCAAGATCCTATGTTTATTTTGAATTTATTAATTGTATATTTTTGAATTTATTAAATTCAATTCAATTGTTGCACTGTTTTGAGCCCTATAACACATGGACTAAATAAACTATTGTTTTAAGTAAATCCTCATTGCAAAAATCTAGTCAAATAAGATGTAACATTTTTGGGCCTCGTTGATACCAACAGTAGGCCTTATACGACTGTATTTTGTGTACCCGACAGCGGAGTTTCTCACGTGTCAGACCAAACGAAGCGATTTAAGCACTAAACATTAATTTATGCCTGCTTGTCCATGATTTTCGAAACGCAGAAATTTTTTTATAATCCCACAGCGAAATTCTCGAAGTGAACGAAAACAGCGTCCCAATGTCTCCATTTGCAATTTGCCTTCTGACACTTCACTTTTAGCTGGGGTATACCACAAGACTATTCCTGAAAAGACTCTAGCTTAGGTGATTAAAAAGTAAAACAATTCAGCTGCAGGCACCCAATAGTGAATGTAGGCCTTATGTCCTTGTAGTGAATTTGATTTGTCCAGAAATATTGACCAGCTTGTTAATGAATTATGAATTGATTTAAACTACTGCAGGCCCTAGAGTATACATTAATAGTGCATTTATTAATTACGGGAAACTCTGAAGGTTTATTGAGTACCGGAAAATTGTGCCGCCTTTTCGCCTGGAAGATCTGCATACCTTAGTTAATTTATCGGCTTGTGGACAAATCGTTAGCGGTGACAAAAATGAACTGATGAAGTTGGGTGAAGGTGATACCTAGGCTACGTAGGCCTATCTTTTCAAGAAAGCGTAAACATATTCATTGTTGAATGAATAAATAGAAATACTGTTTATTAACTTTTGTTCGAGGCAAGCAAATGTACGTCAAAATCAAATGAGATGACCTTGGACATTCAGTCTCGTCTCGGCCTCAGCACTACTGGTCTCATCTCGCATTTAACTTGCTGTTTCAGTCTCGGTCTCAAGTCAAAGTTCAGGAGAAGACAAGATGAGACCAAGGCAAGTCTTGCCTCGTGTGGAACACTTAACAAAACCTAAGAAACATTGTTGAGCTTCGCAATGTAGATCACAGCTGTCATAGGAGAAAATTAACTTTTGAACATGCCGGCCACTGGCAAGGAGCCAACAAATCTGTAGTCGCTACACTGAAATTTTAGTCGACACCTAAAAGAGAAAAAAAAAAGTCCAATTTACCGGTGAGGCCGGTAAAATTGGTTTCTATTGCTTGAAAAGAAAATATACACTACCTGTAAATTTTCCATTCTTCCTCAAATAATGCTTTCTCTCTCTTGAGGTTTTTTGACTTCAATGAACTAGCCAGCCCACAACCCAACCGTGCATGCATCATGCACAGCCCTCCTATAAGAGCTTTCAGGCGAGGCGGCCTGTCATCTCTTTTGCTCTCGATCTGTCATGGTGGTGACTCAAGCGGGGTAGGTATGGTGGGTTACAGGTAGTGTATATTTTAGTTTCAGGCAATAGAACCCAATTTTAACATGCAAACTGGTCCTTCTAATTGCTGTTACAAAAATGTCCACTACCTGTAAATTTTGCATTTACAGGAGACCTCGTCAAAAATGGTGGCGGGCACCAGATGACGGATAACCCTAGGATTGCAAGCTGGCACCCCCAAAAACTTCAAAACCTTTGCACTTAAAACAGAAACAGGAGTATTGGTAATTTGGTTTATCTTGCTTCTGTCTTCAAAGGTGGTCTTTGTTTCTGTTAATTGTGCTTAAGGGGGTTGGAAGACACATCTGACAGAATGATGGAATTCAATGGTATAGTCCATTGTCCTGTTTGTGATGACAGAAGGATTTGCCAGGGTGTGGCATTAGGGAACAGTTGAAAGAGACGTGGTTGCGGAAGACCTGGCAGTATGTTGACAATGTTCACAGTTCATGTACTGTGATACTGACGCTGTTGTCAATACCACTGATGTCGAGTCATTCACAAGCCTTGGAAAAGATGTCTTGATTCAGGTGGTGATCCCTGGGTCCGATGAACGGGAGGAAAAGCTGGTTGCGGCTTGTGTGGCATTCATTGTTGTCGGTCCATTTGAAGTGACATAAAGCATATACCAGGACAAAGCAGACGTTCAGGTTCATCACCAATGAAGCTGAGTGAGAGCTAGTGTGGTTTTGAAGGTTCAGAGGGCCATGGGGTCTTGGTCCGAAAGTCAGGACATTATCAGAAATGGATGCCTGTGAAAAACAAAGCTGGGCCGTAGGACAGTTCTTCGATTTTTGCTGCATCATGAGCAGGCGGCAGATGGTGTCAGGAAACGGCTGCCAGTGAGTAGGCTGATGACATGAGGCTTGGTTCAAGAGCTTTCAACAGAGAACTTAAAAACATTGAAACATCTAAGGCGGGAAGTTTGGGATACACTGTTGGCCGATGGACTTCAAAAGGGTGTAATGGTGTGAATTAGAAACCTTCTAGGAGGTGCATGCAGAGAGTCGATTTCAGATATTTGGAATTGGGAGTTCCCGGGTGTTGAACAGTTGTTCACAAATGGGTGTCAGGCTTCTATTCCCTTGAAGGTGGTCTGCAGCGGAAAAGCAGAATTAGTGACAATTTCTCGACAGCGCAGGATGTGAAGCAGCCGGACGAGGTATTGAGGGTCAGTTCAGGTTGACGTTGATGTCATTTGGTGTAGCTGGCAAGACCATGTTTATCAAGGCACACGCTAGTGTGTCGCACCAAGTTAGGCAACAAACATCACATCAATTCAATGGTCGAGGTTGTAAACCATTGTAGCGCGACGCCATAACATCTGTGTCATATATACCGAAGCATAGTTGGGCACATATTAGGTACTTGGGGAAAAATAATAATGCGGCACAAAAGCTTAAACAGTGTTGAAATCGAGAGCAATGACCCACCTGACAAAAATTAACTTGTGTAGGAATGCCAGCTAAGCTGCTTTCAATGCAAAATCTGACCCTCAATAACGTTGAAAATGTGTTACTACTAGTTACTACCTAGCTAGCTAGTCCGCTCATCAACATGTTAAATCCCATAGGGTGATTATTCATCGATAGCGAGATAACGGGAAGGCTTGCAGTTATGAAATTGGGCGAATGTGACGAACTGCGTACCTTTTATGGTTTGGAGCTTGGGGGCGTAATGGGGATGGGGTGGGAGGGTGCGTAAGTACGAAAATATTGTTATAACCATTGTTAGCATTGTCGGCATAGCCTCTCACTGGACGGCCAACGTTAAAACAATGAGAACGTGTATACTGACGAGCGTGCCTAGACACAGACTAGTGTATCACGATAAATCTAAACAACATTGAAAAGAAATTGCATTCACGTTCAATTCACGAAAAATAAACTAACTATAAAAACAAAGCAAAATAAACAAGGTCAAAAACTGGTAAAGAGGCTACCAAGTTGAGAGTGGTTTGCCCCTCCAAAGGAGTGATATCAACACACCAAAACTAACTAAATAAAACAAATTACCACAAAACCAAAATCAAACAAAAAACCTATAAACCTATAAAAGACTAAGTTGAGAATGGTTCAGTCTATAGGCAAAAGGTAGTAGCAAATTGTTGAAAACCAATTTCTTGTTGACGTGGTACTTTATTACACATCGGCACGGTAGGCTAGTAGAGTTGAGTCAATACACAATTTAAAAAAAAAGAGTGATATTATATAAAAAACCTAAACTTGTAAAACGCGCCGCCAAGTTCAGAATGGTTCGGCCCTTTAAAGGATTGATATCAACACACCAAAACATTCGCCAAGGTAATCGCACCGCTTAATAGTTTGAAGGTTAAATGAAAACTAGAACATTGCTACTTTCAGTAGCCATGTTCAAGTTCTCATTTAACGTCCAAAGTATTATTCGGTGCGATTAAGTTGGTGAATGTTTTGGTGTGTTGATATCACTCCTTTTGAATGGCCGAACCATTCAGAACTTGGCGGCACCTTTTACCAGTTTGGGTTTTGATATGATGTCACTCTTTTTTTTTTTTAATTGTGTATTGAGCAGAAAAGGATGGCCAGGGAAAGACGACTGTTCGGAAGGGCTGCCAAATGCAGTTAGCTAGGGACGGAGCCTCAAGGAATTTACAATGACAGCAGTAAGAACGGCAGTCCGGACGAGTTGCAGACAAAGTCGGCGAAGGGTAGCAGCGAACGACGACAGTCCATTAGAGCTGTGGTTGTCTCGAAGAGATTCCGATGGCCGGCAGAAATGCAAATACATCGGCGAAGGGCATTGGACAGGAAGAGCTGCGAACGGTAGACAGAGAGTGGCGGTAGTCCAGAAAAGCTGTCCACGCAAGTCAGAGAGCGATATAGTTGCTGACAATGTCAGAGAAGGACAACAGTGTCGGAGAGCTGCGAGTGACAGGCAGTGAATAATGATAGTACGGAACAAGATGGTCGGCAAAGGACGGTGGTCTTGAAGAGTTGCAAGACAAATGTCTGGAAGAGATGCACACAAAGTTGGTGAGGGACAGCAGATTAGAAGAGCTGCACACATAGTCAGCGAAGGACGGAAGTCCCAAAAAGCTCCCAATGGCGGTTGTGAGGGCGAGTCTGGGGGAGTTGCAGACAATTTGGCAAGAGACAACGGTGTTGGAGGGCTGTCGATGGGTGGTCAGTGACGACAGTTCAGAAAATCTGCAATCGACAGTCGGTGGTTTAGATGGAAATGATGACAAAATGCTGTTTTTACAGAAGCGAAGCGACAATCAGGCAATTCAGGCAATGACATACGGATCCAGTGGTGATGATGACTAAGTGCCGAGTTTCCAGGCGAATTGTTCTTGATTTTGTCAAGCTACAAAGAAGGTCGGTGAAGGAAGATAGACGACCTTAGGAAGACATACGGCTTGCGTCCAGTGATCTGCTGGCTGAGCGACAGGAGTCGTTGATCGGCATCGGAGGTGGCGACAGGTGTCATGTCGTTGAAAGGAGACACTCTGTTAGCTGTTGTTGTCAAGGAAAGGAATTGAAAAAATCGGTTGGTGATCGTGAAGAGAACGGTGGATTGACAAGAGCAACATGATTCGCTATGTCAGGAGATCTGGCAGGCGGAGAAGAGTTCCTGAAAGACTTCCCTTCAATTTTGGTTCAGACAAGATTCGAAAGTTGGGTTTTCGGCGACAGGCGTCGACCATACAGGAGATACTTACGGTGAAAACTGCAGAGGGGTTTCATTCGGTGAAAGCATGAGGCCAAACAAAAAAAAATGGTTTGGTTTGCGTTACCCGACCGACCCTATTTTTACGAGCCAACCCTAAATTTTTTTCCGTCCAAGGAAAAAAATCCCCCTTCCTATTTTGACGCTCCATCCTACGATACAAAAATGGTTCAAATCCTTCCCGGAAAAAGAAAAAACGTTGTTCCGTGAACATGAAATGTATCTTTATTGCTTAAATAATATTAAATTACAATTTTTTAAGTAAAGACTTTCTGATTCCCTAGTAACAAAAAAAAAGTGCAAAAAAAAAATAGTTTTCCGACCGACCGACCGACCCTATTTTCTTTAACTGCGTAATGCAAACCAAACAATTTTGTTTGTTTGGCCTAAATGAGCTTCTATCGGTGAAAGCGTCGTATGGTAGGGTGTCTTTTGGTGAAAGAATCTTTCAGCAAAAGCAGCCTTGCAAGAGGGAGAAGAAAAACGCTGCGACCTTCTATACAATGGAAAGACAGAAACATGCAGGTCCGCAGCAGGAAGGCTAACAGGCGGGACGAAGAGGTGGAGCTGCAATCAGAAAAGGAGCTGGTGTCTTGGTCTTATAAGTGAATTTGTGACGAGGAGGAGAGGACGACGGGTTGACAAGAACCATGAGGGTTCGCTTAAGGATGCCAGGCAGGCGGGGAAGAGTTCCTGGAAGATTTCCCTTCATTAGAATAAGACATGGTTCGAAGGGTTGGGTTTTCCGGCAAACTGTGTTGACCGATCAGGAGATTCGACGAAAGTCTTCTTGCGGGAACTGCAGAAGCAGTTTCTTTCAGCGAAAGATTAAGGTGCTTCGCAGACAAGAACATGAGGGTCAGCTGCAAGAGGGCTGGCAGACGGACACAAGTTCCTGGAAGATTTCCCTTCATTTGGTTTAGGCATGACACGAAGGGCAGGGTCTTTTGGCAAACGGCGTTGATCGTTCAGGAGATGCTTCCGGTGAAAGACTTGTGGCGGAGTTTCTTTCGGCGAAAGCTTGAAGGAGCATCTTTCGGTGCAAGTTTCAAATGGTGGAGCATAGAAAGCACTTTTGGCGAAAGCAATCTTGAGAGTGAGAAGAAAGAGATGGGACCGTCTTGAGTGGGGCTTGAGGAAAAGCGAAGACAGGCCGCCTCGCCTGAAAGCTCTTACAGGAAACGGTGGTTGGGTTGCGCAGCTGGCCAGTTCAATGAAGCCAAAAAAAATAAATAAAGTATACATCTTTTGGGACCACTTCCTGTAAAACAAGCTCCCCGAAGCAGCCACGCGCCTTACCTAATGCAAATGTTTTTATTTATTTTTGGTATAAAATTTAGATTAGGAGTGGGCATCTCGTCAGGCCAAAGTGGCGACTGGTGCCAAATCTTTAGTCGCCAGTTGACTTGGTTTCGCCAACTGGCTAGTGGCAGGAGCAAATTTCCCCCTATACCAGCTGACTGACTAAAACACCGTATTAGCCATACACATACAAGGACCATACTGCAGCGCCTCTGAGTGCTTGTTCACTTTCTATGGGATCAAAAAATGAACCCTATCCTAAATCAAACCCAAATAGTATTTAGTGCCCCTACAATTTCCTAACAAAAATTTTGGCGAGTTGGCCGCCATTTTCAAAGATGATGTTGAAGTTTCTCTACCATAAACTATAGGACTAGGGGCCCAGATAAGTTTTCAGCAACTAAAATCAATCTGATACGTTAAAGTTTTAACAAAAATTGATAAAAAAAATTAATTTAATCAATTACATTTTTTTCTTTGCCACCAGTTGTGTAGAGTGGCCCATTACAGTAGTCGTAACTAACTCATAGGATCCGTCCGGTTATACCTAGGCCTGACTATTTCAAATCTTAGCTCGCCTCAGTAATACAAAATTTTCCTCTCAGAGATCACAGTGAGTGACCGACACCTGGACATAGCATGCAAGTGCCCAGTGGTCCACTTTTTGAAACAGAATTACGTAATGTCAACAGTAGGCTAAGACTTATTTCCTTTAGAGAACAGGTGTCCATTCCTAATCTTGAGATAAGCTAATATGGGTGATAAGAACAGGTTACTGACACACAATTGAGTCAAATCAACTAAGCTACACTATCAACTTCAGGTTGCAAAGCAAACAAAAGATTTAGGACTGCTGGTCTGTTACCTTTCTGCAAATAAGTGGATACTAGCCTATAAGATTACAAGATGACCAGCCTACACACCGCTCACACCCCTTTGCTCAACAGGCCCCGGCTAGAACGGTTACTTCACACACTGTGCGAAGAATCTTTGGTAGGCTAATGTGGAAAACAGATACCAGGGAGGAAGACTGCCCACTGCCCAGACAGAAATGGTTTGAATAGGCTTATACATTAAAGTAAATGCATTTCAACAAGACAGCTTCTGTTTATTTTGATTGGACTAACTAGTAGCAAAACTACTCATGAACCAGACCAATAGAGGCTTGGGCAAGTGTTCCACATCTAAACACAAACTTGGTTGTCAACATTTGGTCTTACATCAAGTGAGATATGGACAATTTAGGTAAAATTGTCTAGCCAGACACTTGATGACCTCTAAACTTCAGAAGTTATGAGGCAAATTTAAAATTGTCACTCACAATCTCAAAATCCAGAATATTTCAGCAAATTTTCGACGTCGCAGAAGAAAAACCGATGTAAAAGTTTCTTTCCTACTGTCTTCATCAGGCTAAAACGTACGTGTTTTTATCTGTGTTTTTTACATCACACCCGCTCTTGTTATTATTTAAATCTTCCCACTCTCTTAGCCTCCGAGAGCTACAAGAGCGGGACGATTTAAATAGTACAGTAAAAACAGCGTAAAACCCGATAAAGACACGGACGTTTAAGCTTGATGAAGACAGTAGGAAGAAAAGTTTTACACCAGTTTTTCTTCGGAGCTGTCGAAAGTTTGCTGAAATATTGTGTGTGTTATTTCCATGGTTTCTAACCCCATGGCAGAATCAGCGCGACGCGTGACGTTCGTCGCAGACAGTTGAAGGCCGCCGCAACAAATTTTGGCCAAATTTCTGCAGTTTTGTCAATTTTTTTGACCGATTTCAACATTCCAATAGACCATTTTAATCGTCTCGACGAGACCTTTCCATTGGTGGAGTAGCCAGATCAATAGGATAAAGCACTGAAAAGTTATTCCATAAGAACTAATAAACATGTGGGTATGATAAAAACAGATTAGCTGCAGACACATTTTTTTCCGACAATGGTGTCGCAGACAGTTGCAGAAAGTCCTGCCTCTGGGGTTTCTAAGATTGTGCGTGTGAATAAGGAAATTTCAAAAGGTGTTTCTGCGAACTTTCATAGGTACGGAAGATCGGCAACCGCCGTTTACAGTGGCTTATTTTCAACATCACGAAGAATCAGGAAAATTCACCAGTTCAGCTTAAACACCAAAGTTCCGTCATTAAACTTTCGGTGAAAACAAGAGGCCATTTACCTTCATCAGATTGCAACGAGGCACAAAATTTAAATAAGAACGTTACATGGTTGCGGCTACCCATCGAGTAGACGACGCGTGAGTGAGAGAACCACTGCTTGTCAAGCTTGGCTTTCACATCAGAACCTACTGATTGTTCCATCAACACGTGGGAG
>JAHWFP010076313.1:1736-16490 GCA_023313725.1 Lithobius niger
ATAAGAGGTACACGGCAACCACCGCTAGGAATCATTGATTACCATAACGCAAAAGCATCACGGGCACTGTTTACACGTCTAGGGTTGATTCTGGCAACGGGGGGAGGAAACGGCAAAGGAAGCAAAGAGAACCAGCCATCAGTTCGTCAAGAGGAACACAGGTGAGGCAGACCTGCATGATACTAATTGGTTAACTACTCCTGGAACCAATTTTATCATACACTTGTGATTACTATGCATAAGAGAACTCATTCGACCCAAGGATGAAATTCACAATAATTTATTGCATACTGATGTGATTTACACCTACACGTAAAGAAAACCCGATGGGGGGTCTTGAAATTTCATTAATAAAAATATTTAATTAAAATCGACGAGCGTACACAATTCCTTGAATTATTGCAAATTAAAACAACCTGCGAGGTACTAAAAACTCTTCGAATGAATTGACCACATTTTAAAATCACACAAATCAGAAAAACCATCGGTTAGAATTGGTAATTCACTCCTCTAATTTACAATCGGGTACGGAAAGACCAAACAACTATTACCCTTTCGGGTAAATAAATACAGATGCAAACCTATTTACGTTGCCTTTTGGACTTAAATGCCTGAGCGGGGAATCGAACCCACGACCTTTGAAACCAAAGGCCGAGGTCCTACCGCTGAGCCATACTGACACAGCCTTTAAAAGGAAACGTCCATAGGCAGCATTTAACACGTGCACATGTAAAATACACTCAATAGATTTGCATCCGTATTTATTTGATTCTTGAACTGTCGGTTTTCCGGCCTGTTAACACTTTTGGGAGTTAAGAGTAGGTTCGCTTGAACAGTTTCTTGAATCGCCAACTTCCTTGAACAGGGTACACAACAGCCGAATTATTCCGTTAAACTGCGGCACCTAACATCGGGAACTCTTATAACAGAAGGAGAAATGAGAAAATTGTTTCCACCGAATTGAAATTCGCGTAACTCACTCCTTCTCGGAAACATGTAAAATAAAACAGCCCATTGTTTTCGTTGGAACTGATGGCAATCGCACATTAATTAGATGCTCCCATTCTTCTTGCCCAGGTCTTGAATTAAACACCGCCGAGCCATCTTTCCAAATTCCCAATTAAGCAAACACTCGGTTATAATTTCAGGGATAATAACATAAACAACGGATCGGGTTCTCCACAAACGGACAAATTTGCCAGGACTTTAATTGCTTCAGTAGTTCCCACGCACAAAGGTCATTACCACTAGACCACAGTAGAGCTTCACGCCATCCCTTACTTGAAAGAAATGATGAGTCTACTAATCCAAACATGCACAATTCAGCCGATATATCTACTTCACTGATATACAGGGTTTACCTAAAAGGTCCTGACAAACTTTCAGGGTAGTCAATGATCAAAAGTAAGACTGAAAAGTCCTACAAACATGGGTCCGGAAATTCATCAGTTTTTCGTTACAGCTCCCCGAAATTAGCGGTAAAATGTTGAAGTTTTTCCATACTTCCCACCTAATTTGTTCAAACAACTACAATAGATACGTCCTTATTGCAATTTCATAACTTCATAATGTAATGTCGATTTGAGGTGTTAAAGCTTTGTGAATGGGGAAATGGGGGCGAGGCCTACGTGCGAGGCCAACGGTTTCTCGAACACGAGTTCCTACTTTACTGCAAGATGTTCCATTGGGTATCAAACAACTAATGTGGTTCATGCATGATGGTGGTTCATGCACCACATTTTAGCCTCCTAGCACGACAATTCCTAAATTGTGCCTAACCAGCTCACTGCGTGGCCCCCACGTTCATCCTATATGAATCCACTTGACTTTTACCAGTGGGGACACCTAAAGTCACTTGTGTATTTAGTTCCAGTCGACAACGAGGAAGCCCTTCGGCAGCGGGTTGTCGAATTTTGCCATACGATCCGAAATACACCCGGTGTCTTTGAAGGCAGTCGCCAGTCAATGCCAAGACGTACCCTTGCCTGTGTTGGATCGCATGATGGGCACATCGAGCCCCTTTTGTAGTCACAAAAGGCACAAATTTTTCTCTTCTAAACTGAAGAGAATACCAAATTAGAGATTTTGGTGCTCTGCATGGTGACGCAGCATTTGTTACAGTAAAACTACTAAAGAAGCCCCCTCCCCCAAATTGTCCACCTCCCGTTCCTCCATTACTGCCCCAACCGCAAAGTTTTACGACCTTCATTATGAAGTAATGAAATTGCAAGAAGGATGTGTCAATTGTAGTTGTTTAGACAAATTAGGTGGGAAGTTGAGGAAAAACTTCAAGGTATTACCCCTATCTTTGGGGGCTGTGACAAAAAACGGATGCATTTCCGGACTCATGTTTATAGGACTTTTTAGTCTTACTTTTGATCATAGACTACACCCAGATCTTTTAGCCAGACCTTTTTAGGTAAACCCTGTATCTGAGACGCCCATTGCCATTCCCTTCCATCATTTCCCACCAGGAATGGAACAGGAGACAGGATTAGTTCCCAAATCCACTGTCTTTCTCACAAATCTGTCCCGCATAGCCTGATTGGCAAACTGTAACAGGACAGAATCGTCGTCCTGCTGTTTCATTGATGCAAAGCTATTACAACTCTTCATGATTGCCTCAAAATGCGCCTTTGTGCCCTAATGAACAAATCCCTGATTCCCTTTTCCACCTGGTTCCCTTAAGTACTAAGAAAAGCTCACCTGGCTGCATATCAGTATTGATGGACGATCTCGTAGCTGCAGCCACCTCCTCCTACTCCTCTACCTCATTGCAAAAACGTTTTTAGATTCCGGGCTCAATTACATTCTGCTTATCTCTTTCTTCCCCATTCCAAAAATTGCCATTGTTTATTTCTAAATGTGGGCCTCGCAAGCCCGGCAATACTAGTCATGCAACGTGACCTTTGGCAGGTTGGCCAATCTGCAGCAAGTCCCACCGCACGCAAAGCCGTTAATCACTGTCGAACAAATTGAATGCAAAGGTGGAGAAAGAGCTCCAACAACTTTTTTGATCCATAAATAAAGCCTGGGGCAAACTTGGCTGTGTGTGTGGCCAATTAACCAGGAAAGGTTCCTGCGCTGGGCATACAACCATGCTGCAACACCACTGCATTCTAAGTAAGCTGCTCTTGTGCAATAAACTGCCTCATCCAGGATCTGCCAACATGCACATGAACCACCCCTAACACCTCTTCCCTCCCCCTCACATCATTCTTTCCATAAGGTCTAGCCCACCTCGCAAACCGCTGAACTTCATGGCATGCACAAGAAAGGCACAAGTGAGAAGCCTTGTAAGGCACTCATGCTATCTGTGAAAACAACGGCCCTATCCATCCAAGCCAACTGGAAAAATTCCAGTCTGTAGGCAAAGCTGTTAGCACTACTGCAATGGATGAAGAAGCAACAGGCACAAGGATAACCCTCCACCACCCAAAGGATGGAATCACCACACCTCCGCCACCATAGAATTCCACCCCTCAAATGAATCAAATGAGCTGTCAGAGTACACCTACGGTAGCAGTCTAGATCATAGCCGCTGATGTCAAAAATGTGCCAGCCACCGTGCTGCGTGACAATGACCAAACTTCCAAGCATCCCTCCCCCACTTCCCGGAAAATAAACAACCACTGACGTAACAGATATTCCCATTGCAAAAACCAAACGCAGCCATTTCGCATCCACCAAAGAAAACCGCAGCAAGTTCGACTCACCCAAGGCATAGCCCTCTTACCCATTCTCAAATGGGACCAAACCCTGCATCTTCAGAGTACCCCATACCCTTTCGGCTTGCATGCGTAGACATAAAGAGTAAGCCCTCCATTATGATCAAGAGTGTGCCTACAGAAGTTGAAGGGATGGCACCAAGTGGCACCCAAAGGGCCTCGTTTCAGGCTCCTTAAACTACACCTGGAGTGACACCAATGCAACATGGATCATAGCCCCGCTACACTAAAAAATAGAGAGCACAAAGACACACAACGTGTTTTGATGGAACTCCCACTGGCATTGTTTCTTTTTAGCTTCTTTTTTGGCAAAACTTCAATGTCTGTTCCTGGTAAACAGTAACGATCCCACAACTTCATGAAATGCACTTTGCAAAGTGCATTTCATGAAGTTGTGGGATCGTTGCTGTTTACCAGGAACAGACATTGAAGTTTTTACCCCTCATTTCCACAAAGTAACTACTATTCTTTTTGGCAGTTTGTGACTCTAAGGTATTTTCTGGCAGTATGTCGTTTGTTTATCCATACTGAAGCTTTCATCGAGCCATCAATCGGCTCAGGTGAACACATGGAGTGGAATGCCATCAAGAAGGAGGAAAAAAGATTGACCAGCTGCTTAATTCCAAAAAAGTTACGCTATAACCAGTGCCATGATTGCGGAACATAGCAAACAATTGCTCAATGCCGGCCCACTTAGAACAGTCTTGCTTTGAGACCCATCAACTACTGACACAGCGTGGACTGCAGGGAGTTCCACCAAATGTAATACAATAAACACAGACATTCTAACCCCGAGAACTTGCCACGACACATCCGATGGTTTGGCAGGTATGACAACGGATAGGAGCCTCAACAAATGGGCGAATTCACCAGCTCATGCCCCAGCACATCGCACGCGTTGGTAGTTCCCCACCCACAAAAGTGATTACCACTCTGCTAGTTTCACTCCATCCTGTACTTGAAACAAATGATGAAAGTCCACTAACCCAGCAGTACCCAATTCAGCCAAAAGATCAACCTCACTGATATCATCGCGACATGCCCATTCCACTCTCTTCCTCCCATTCCCACAAGGAATAGAACAGGAGAAACAATAAGTTCGCAATCCACTGTCTTTAAGCCAAGCTGTCCCATACAGCCCAGTTGGCAGGCAAACTGTAGCAGGACAGCACCACCACGTAGCTGCCTCATCAATGCAAAGCCATTAAAACTAGAGGTCGACCGAATTTCGGTTTCGGTTTTGGTTTCGGCACCGAAACCAGCACATTTTCGGTTTGGGTTCTGGTTTCGGCCATGAAGTTAATAGCTCAGTTTCGGTTTTGGCCGAAACTGACGAACTGGTTACGGTTTCGGTTGAATCCTATGCTTCAGTTCGGTGAAGCCGAAACCACTTTTACCTCCAGGCAGTATCCAATTTCCGTACAGACTACTAGGCTGTAGTTTAGTGGTGCGACATCCAGGGGGCACCATCACAGATCCTGCTTGCATCTGCCATGCCTATCAATAATAAATACAATTTTTAAAAAAAAATCCTAATTCAAAATATTTAAATGACCTCGTTGCACTGGAGGGTATTTATGCCTTGCATTTTTCTTTATTTATGTTTTCAAGCAAAGCTCTTACTTACTAAATGAAAAGCCCTTTTCCGTGCCCTGGACTGACACGAATAAAATAAGACTATTTTTAAAATAAAAAATGAGTAGTGAAAAAAAAAAATACAAACGAAAGTCCTGAAGTCTTGTAGCAAGACTGGCAAGTTTTTTATTTTTATTCTAAAACGTTATTTTTGTTGGAGGGGCTGGTGGTGGGCTGGTGGAGGGGCTGGTGATACTTTTCAGGTTAGGTTTTGGTCCAATTCGGTCGTGGTTTCGGTTTCGGCCGAAACTGATTGATCGATTGCGGTAGTGGTTTCGGTTTCGGCCGAAACCGAATTGCCAGTTTCGGTAGTGATTTTGGTTTCGGCCGAAACTAAATCACTGGTTTCAGCAGTGGTTTCGGTTTCGGCCGAAAGTGAAAAAATTGGTTTCGGTCAACCACTAACTAAAACTCGTGATTAGTGCCTCAAAAAGATCCCACGGCCCTCGATTAACAAAACCCTTCTCCCCTTCTCCACTTGATACAGCCCGAACACTCACCCGAATGCATATCCATGGTGATGGACGAGCTCATAACCTCTTGTCAAATGGCTTCCCACTAGATAAAAGCTTTCGAATTTACATTTTGGCAATACCAAATTTACCACATCGATTTTACGTTTTTAACAATATCAAATTTTTATGAGGTCTAAAGTCACCAGCACGTAGGGTCTTTTTACTATGTTGTTTTCAAGCGAGCGAGATCGAATAGTCAAATAAATTTGGATTTGTGTGTCTGTTTTGTCTGTGTGCTTGTCTGTTTGTTTGTCTGTTTGGGACACAATATCGTTTGCAATTTTGTTCTGATTTGGCTGAAATTACACCACAATGTAGCTTTGGTGCAGGGCCGTTCCGTGAGGGGGGGGCAGGGGGGGCGCCCCCCCCCCCAAATGACCAACAGGGGCGCCAAATTCAGGTGTTCAAATTTAGAAAAAAATTCTCCTTTTAAAATTTACTTTAACTGATTAGCGATTATAAGAAAGGTAATAAACCGTAAAAAAAAAGTCACAAGAATTCATCAACTAGCAGTAACCGTTGTCAAGGCCATGTGTTTTATTCCCAATAGCCTTAAATCCCCATCTCAATTCCGTAATAGCAAGCCCTCCCATGCTTATGACGTTAGTGATAATCCTCGGTAAGGAGGAAGCGATTAGTTCAAATGTGGACAAGTAATTGAGGTAGGCAGATTTTCCATTGACAAGAGTAAGCAAAAGAACTGGGGGCGCAGGGACGGACCAAGAAAAAATTAGGTGCAGAAGAAGGCAAAAAGATGCAAGAGCATCTAAGGAAGCCTGATGTAAAAAAAAAATAATTGAAATAAGGTATTTAATAGTTTATGAATTTTCCCTGGACTGTGTGCGTCGCCCTAGTATTGCGTAGGTAATTTACTTGGGGCTTTTATGATCTTAAAACAGTTATACTGTTACCAAATATCAGCGTAATGATTTACTCATTTTCTCCCTGGCTCTCTGTTATAATGGTTTGTGTAGTTAGGGCCTCGCTTTGCGGATATTTAATGATTTGACCAGTTGGTTCTCATGTTACCGCCCCTGTTTCAGTTACAGCAGCATCAATGGTTATTCTTAAAAATTACCGCTCGCCCATCAAATTAGCACAATTTGTTGTTTTTTCGGGGTTGACTCTTTTCGCAAAATGATACCATAGATACAAATATCTAAGATATTGCTTCATTCATTACCAGACCTAACTAAAAAGGCTTCATCTCTGCAATATTGGTCATGAATTAACAATTGCAATATGTGTCAGTATGGCTCAGCGGTAGCACTTTGGCCTGTGGTTGCGTGGGTTCGATTCCCCGCTCAGACAGTCTGACATATAAGTCCAAAAGGCAACGTAAATAAGTTTGCATCTGTATTTATTTAGCTCTTCTTGAGCCTTTGGCTTTCCGTCTTTAATACATTTGCAAGTAACTGACAAAAGAAAAAAAAACAACAATGTTCGTAGAATACAAATCTGGTTGTAGTTTACGTTCCTGAGATGTATCCACCCAAAACCAAAACTGGTATAAGAGAAACCGCCAAGTTTCCAAAAAGGATCGCCCTTTGAAAGTAGTGATATTATTCAAGCAGGAAAAAGCCACCAAGGTTAATCCTATTAGCCAAGTTATTCGCACCAATTAATGAAAACTAGAATATTGCTACTCGGGGTGGCAATCTTCAAGTTTTCATTTATCGTCCAACGTATTATTCGGTGTGATTAACTTAGCTAATAGAATTAACGTTGGCGGCCTTTCCCTGGTTGAATTATATCACTACTTTCAAAGCCGACCTTTTTTGGAAACTTTGCAGCTTCTCTTATACCAGTTTTGGTTTTGGGTGGATATCACAACTTTCATAGATTTGTGAACATACCAAAGGTCACCAATGCGGTGAATTGATCTGCGTCTTGGGGGGGGGGTGGGGGGGCCGGGGGCTGCTAGCCGAAAAGGCGACGATTTTTTTATCCATTATGATGTGAAACCATTCAAATGGATTTTCCACAATTCGTCCCCGACAATTATTAGGTAATACGATAATTCGGTTGCATCTAAAATATAACCCTTACGAAAATTCAGTCTCGCAAGAAAAAAAACGAATTCCCTATTTAAATGGAAATAAGTTGAGCTCCATTAAGTACTCTTTAAGTGTATTTTCATTGTGTTATCACTTGCACACCTGCCACGTCAGTGCAACCAAAACCTTGCGAGGGGGGGAGGGGGCTAAACTTCACACAGGAACGATAAACATCCTAATGCCATGCCAGTCAAAACTGCCGGACTTGAAGAGTGAACTCTGGGTGTGCTCTTAAATCTGTATGGTTGCACCAAAATGTTACCAACATTGCTCAGATTATACTTGGGACCAAATTGTCGCAGGCGTTCCTTTATTTTACCTTTGGGACCAAACTTTCTGCTGAGACTAAATTTTCCGGTTCGAATTGTATGGTACCCATCCAAATAAGTCATTTTTTTTAAGAGTATAAGTTGGGGAGGGGGGGGGCGCAAACCTGACAGGGGGCGTCAAATAACGCTTCGCCCCCCCCCCCCTCCCAGATTCGCTGACCTTGGCCCGGCCCTGCTTTGGTGCTTGAAATTCAAGAATTCAAACATGAAATTCCCACCTTAAAAATTCGTCAAGAGATATTCGATGTTTACGATAAGCAGGCTAAGCACATAATCAGTATCTTCCTATAGCATCGAACAGAGCGAACAGAACGAACCACTGTTAGACTCAGTTTGGCTGCAAACTTGACGCCGCGCGTGCGCAGTGATGTTGCGTCAGCCATTCAGTACCTTCCGAAACTACAATGCAGCTCAACAAGCTCAGCAGAGTATTCGATACGTCATACCTTCACCGCGACCAGACCTGGCTAATGGATTTGGCCAGGATTGGGTAATAGATGTGACCAGGCGAGAGCAATGCCAAATTGCGAACCATCTCAGAGAGGTGGTTTGCTGGGGTGGAGGTTTGAGCATGCGAGACGTAACAGTTTTGACGAAACAGATTCATCGCTGACGATGTTGACGTCAATCAGGCCGCATCAACACGGATATTAGCAGGGAATGATCCAAACTGTCACCAACAGTGGTGCGTTTGGTTTGCTCTGTTTGCTTGTTTAGAAGGTATCGATTTTTTAGTAGCGGTGGTAAGGAAACCCGACCTACAAGGTTAGTGGCCCTGAGACTACATGAACAACCCAACGCTATTTGCCATATAATACGACATAGGGAAAGTTCCTTTAGAGTTATGAATGCAAAAAAATAATTGAAATGGTAAAAATAAAGCAATATTACTACCGTTGTCTTACGTTTTGAAACAATGCGGTAGCTTCTTTTATCTACATATAGCTTGCGGTTATAGAGCTATCCAGATGCGCTCGTGGAGGTCGGTGCTGGATTCGTTCGTCGAACACTGGGTAGAAATGTAATGAAATTGTGATGTTCAAAAATAAATTATTATGGTAAGTTGTTATTTGTTGAAGGTAAGTTATTTGTTATTTGTTCCGTCTGAAGAAGACATGGCTCTTACAGAGCCGAAACACGAGTTTCCAACGAGTTGTCAATTGGAGTTTACATGTGACCCAAAGAGCACCTAGGTGTAAGATGTAGGGTGTGGGAGGGAGGGCATATGATGTAGACAGTCTACGAACTATTGTATGAAGTTGGAATTGTTGTATGTCTATGATTTGGTGCTACAAGTTATGAGTTTTGAGAGTTGTACATACATGGACATTGAAATGTATGTAGATTCTGATTATAGAGCAGCGTCATGTGTCGTCATATTGGCTACGAGATACCATTTGGAGGTAATAGCTACAAGGTGCACTAGATTAAAATGTAACGGAAAAAAACGGCACTTCTAGTCAAGACAGTGCTTTGAGAGCGGATTCCTTAGGCTTAAAGGAACGTTGTTTTCTCCAACAACAAAAATCGCGCGTTATAGGCTTATGAAATCTAGTCTAATAGCATTGGCTTCAATAAGACGATCTTCCTTTCTCCCTCTAGTGCTCCTTGCAGCTAACCCAGTTACTGGTTCCACCATAGAGTTATACACAATAATACTACGTCGTGTCACTGCCCTATAGGGTGGGCGTACGGCTATGGGCCACGGCCCCAAATAAAGTTTATTTCTGTCTCTCTCCTTGTACGCCTCTGCAAGTGCGTCGGGATGAACTTTTGTATACCCGTTTTATTACACTGCGGCTTTTTTTAAGGTAGCTACTTTAATCATTTGGTGACTTTTATGGCGTTGCTAAAACGGCTTTGTGTTCTGGGGACTTTAGTCTAAGTGTGCAGTCTTTCAATCATCATTGGAGGTACGACACGTCCCCAAACGAAGCCATAGCACCAGAAAGAGAGCGGGATAATTACATGCATGCCACAGTCGACACGAACACGAGCCATCACAAGGTCCTTCTCTTCACAAAAATGCGTGTAGGACAGTCGTGCTAACCATCACGCCACCTTGCCCCATCACATCTGCGTGGTGGATTTCTGTTCTCGGTGTATTTAGGAAGGTAACAACGGGTGAATAATCCCTCCCCCCCCCCCTCGTTTAAAATATTTTTTTTCTACTCCTAAGTTTTGAACTCTGACGTGTTTCATATGGGAAACGGGAGGTATATAATTTTTTTTACACGGACTTATCCGGATCCCAAGAAATTTATGATTTTAAATTTTCCGTATTTTTCCGAATTACGTGTCTCGCTCGCACTGTCGCGCTCGCTGCGGCTAATTACACAACATCAGAAACCCACACGCAAAAACTTGTTCGGCCAACCAAAACCTTACCGGCCAAAAATGTGAACTAATGACGACTGTGATCCAACATACGCCTCGGATCTGGACGGTCCGTGTAATAAAAAGTTATTTGCAAACGGGAGAAAAAGTGCAGTTTGGCTGCACGACGGCTTTTCCGTTATGAAAACTGGATTATCTGCCCCAAGACGATGAGGGGGACAATTCAGCTGCAGAAATCCAAGGGAAAACTCGTGCCACAATCAAAACACGCCATAATCGACACGAGCACGAGAGACCCACAGGGTCCTTCACGTTCCGAAAAAGCCAGCAGGTGGCTGGCGCCGGGATCGAACCAGGAACTCCACGTACCGAATTGAGGGCCTTGGCCCTTGGCTGTACGCCGACCCTAACTACAAAACTCGGAGCAACACACACACAGCATTAAATTGAATTGAATTTGAATTTATTGGGGGATTGGCCGTTGGCTGTACGCCGACCCTAACTACAAAACTCGGAGCAACACACACACAGCATTAAATTGAATTGAATTTAAATTTATTGGGGGATTGGCCCTTGGCTGTACGCCGACCCTAACTACAAAACTCGGAGCAACACACACACAGCACTGAATTGAATTGAATTTGAATTTATTGGGGGATTGGCACTTGGCTGTACGCCGACCCTAACTACAAAACTCGGAGCAACACACACACAGCATTGAATTGAATTGAATTTGAATTTATTGGGGGATTGGCACTTGGCTGTACGCCGACCCTAACTACAAAACTCGGAGCACACACAGCATCGAATTTCGGTTAACAATTTGACTAAACAACAATTGCCTACAATAACGGTAAGGCAGCCTTCGCGCATGCGCCCAGGTGAGCTCGCGCCCTGTCACGTGTGATGTCGAAATTCGAAAACCTCAATTCCTCACTAAAATTCAGCGCATTAAACAGCAAGCCAGGCGTAGCCCAATACCAGATGTGATAAGCGTAGGTCCCCACCAGCAGGTCTGGCTTCAATAACCCAACCAGGATGATACGAAAAAATTGGCACATGACAAATTAACCAACTAACATTTAATTAAGGTAAGTAACTAGCCTAAAATTGTATTTAGAAAAGGTTGAGGCCCGTTTTATCGTTCCCGTATGGAACATGGTTGTTAGGATTAATTCGTAACCAGGATGATAACGAAAAATTAACCAACTATCACTTAATTAAGGTAAGTAACTAGCCTAAAATTCTGCTTGGAAAGGATTGAGGCCCGTCTTATCATTCCCATATGGAACACGGTTGTTAACGAATAATTCGTAACCAGGATGATAACGAGAAATTGGCACATGAAACATTAACCAACTAACCAGAATGATAACGAAAAAATTAGTACTTGAAAAATTTTCCAACTAACGCTTAATTAAGGCTAAGTAACTAGCCTAAAGTTGTGTTGTGGGGTTTGTCTTATTCACATATGGAACACGGTTGTTAGGGTTAATTCGTAACCCTTCTGGAATTCCCAAGATTTAACTGGTATTTTTGATTCTCCATTATGTTTTATTAATGAAAGTTTCACATAATCTGCGTTTTGGGGTATTTTCAAGAATAACCCGGTAATTATCGAGGAATAAAATTTGCGCATAGTAAACGGCAAATCCCGAATTTGACAGTTCAGTGAAATCGTCATTTTATATTCGCAGCTAGTTAAACATAACACTGCCAAGTTTTTGTCAAGTTTTGTAGCGGTAGTTTACGAAGCTTGTTTAACTACCGTCTAAACTGAGGCGCCCTATATTGCAGTCTGGTTATTTCAAGTATAGTTTTCCAACATGAAATCTTAGGATCGCGCCTTATCTTAAGTTTGAGGTAACTTGGCATTTTCAAGGGTGTAATCTTGGTTAATTACATCTATATACTTTTGCCACTAACTAATTTAATTGCATGGACATTGAATTTGAACACTTGGAAGTGCTGTACCGAATTCTGCATACGGATTAATTGTTCTTGGTAGATGCCAATGTTGTGCAAACTACTTTCTATTGTTAAAATAGAACGTTGCATTGTTGAAGCACGTTGCTGCAATACTTGTGTGCCAAAGTGTTAAAAATTCAATGACCAATGCTGTACCTAACGAACTTAGGTTCACAAGATCTGTCCGTAAAGCCTGCAATTTTGCGAACAGATTTGTGGCCGAATGAAGATTTCCAACCTAGGTTTTACGGACAGATTTGTGGCCAAATGATGAGGGCCAAGTTTGTTAGTTTTAATTTTTGGATTGGGCTCTTAAATTCTCTCCTGCGTTTTTACATCCGTCGGGATTTCTCTAAACGGTATGAATACCGTACAGAAATTTTATCAATCATGTTCCTTGCGTGTTTGCTGGGGCCACTGGCCAATCTTGCATAGGTGGGCAATATCTATGCCTTGTAATCCTTTCCGGTTCCGGTCTTCAGAACCTTCTAGGGTAATTGTGGAGTTTAAGCAAACCACGATAAAACCACGTAAAACGGTGGGCCTGGCCGTGTAAAGGCGCGGTTATGTTCTCGGATTCAGAGTAGCACGAAGAGTTGTCTCGCGAAAACGGAAAGTAATGTTCCAAACTATGCTGTCTCCTTTTTTTGTTACATTTTTGGTAGGTTAGGTTAGGTTGGTTAGGTTAGGTTAAGTAATTTCCGCCTCCTTTCATTGCGATGCAAATCAGGTTAATCAGGTGGCCGGCGCTTCAACACATCGTAACTATCGTTTTACGTGTTTTCAATGTTTTTAACACCTTAAAAACACGTTTTCCCCCCCCCGGTTTTGAAATGGGGATTTGGTAGTTCGCTTAATTACCCCTTCTAGAACTTTCGATTTCCCGTAATACCCTTGCTATTTCACGGTTACTAAAAGGTATTTAAGCAAAGGGCCAGCATGGAAAATCTGAAAGCCTTCAGGCTTAAATAGGCCCAGTTTTCATTAAGCTCCTTTCCCAAACCTAAACCTAGCCTCGAGTCTTAAGTTCCCCAGCGTCCCTCCCACTTTTGTTCAGTCGAATTGGCGTTAGCTCTCCCAGTTTGATATTTTTCGTCAAATTTAGTTTCGTATTTGTAGTGTAGTGTTTTATGATTTTAAGTACTGCACATTTCCTCGTTAAAATTTAACGAAATTAACGAAAATTTTTTTTTGTAGCAAAATGGCAGAAGAAATAGAAGACTTCTTGAGCGAGGAGGAGGTGGAATCGGGGACGGAGAGTGAAGAATCGTTCAATATCCGGACAAGTCGAGGAAAGGCGCCAATGACTACCAAATCGAGCAAATCGAGCAAATCTTTGGAGGAAACCGAGGACGATGTGGAAAAGCAGAAAGACGCAGTTCGGAGATTGTCGGTATGTATTTTTAGGATTATTAAAATCCGGTTACAAAAGTTGTCAAGAAAATTTCAAAGGTACCTGGGCAGATAATAAAGTCATATTGAGTTTTTTCTAGAGACTTGTCTTGAATCAACTAGTTCCTATTAACCATACTTAAAAATACCAGCCATTAATAGGGTAGGAGGGGATTTTCTTGCTGTCAGGTGAATGAGGGTCGATACCCCACTGAACAAAACAAATTACTTCCTATTAACCCATACTTAAAAATACCAGCCATTAATAGGGGAGGAGGGGATTTTCTTGCTGTCAGGTGAATGAGGGTCGATAGCCCACTGAACAAAACAAATTACTTCCTATTAACCCATACTTAAAAATACCAGCCATTAATAGGGGAGGAGGGGATTTTCTTGCTGTCAGGTGAATGAGGGTCGATAGCCCACTGAACAATACAAATTACTTACTATTAACCATACTTAAAAATACCAGCCATTAATAGGGGAGGGGATTTTCTTGCTGTCAGGTGAAGGAGGGTCGATAGCCCACTGAACAAAACAAATTACTTCCTATTAAACATACTTAAAAATACCAGCCATTAATAGGGGAGGAGGGGATTTTCTTGCTGTCAGGTGAATGAGGGTCGATACCCCACTAAACAATACAAATTACTTATTTTAACCATACTTAAAAATATAGGGGAGGGTTATTTTCTTGCTGTCAGGTGAATGAGGGTCTATACCACACTGAACTATCTGTACTTGTATTAAGCGTTATTAAATTTTAGCTTGCTTTCTATATTCGTACCACTAC
>JAHWFP010076314.1:0-31026 GCA_023313725.1 Lithobius niger
GTAGCCGGTTCGAATCCGGGTCATGCCACTCCGACGAAACGTAAGTGCATAAAGGTGGCTTACTGAACTACGTTATTTCTAGTGTATGTTTTTCGCTGTTGGCTTGTTTCCGATTTTCCTTACTAAAACAAAAAGCACACGTAAACAATCCTATCTTTGGAGTATTTTAGCCCAGTTACCTAACATTTTGACACTATTCGAATACGTACGTTGTTACAAAAGAACTTCACTGTAGAAAGAAACACCATCTGTATGGGAAGAGGGTACCTAATGTAGAATACATAAATGAAGGCAAACAATTTAAAGAACAATATCTAAAACGTAATTAAATCGAGTAAAGTATTACATTCTTCATATTTGCCAAGTCAAATGGCACGCTCATTATCACAGTAGGATCACCAGCCTAAATATAAAGTAAAACAATTAACCCTAAATTATCACGCGTCCAATACCTGTTGGAAAAATACGTACTAGCAACCTCTCCATGACGGCGTGTTTGCATAGTCAACAAGTCATCTTTGCAGCGAGAAGGTCGAGTCGTGGACTGTAATATATATCTATTCCTTACTTACGTAACCGACTAGAGTTCACGAAATTAAAAGGTAGTCTTTAAGTCAAGGGTGTTGCTAAGTGCGAGTCATTGCCTAAGGTCAAGGGCATAGCGTTCAAGGGCGTCCTAGCTGGTCACCAAACAATTACATAACATTTTGTATTTAATTGTTGTATTTAATTGCTAAAGAAAATGTAAGTCTTGTTACCAAGGCTGCTGTTGCTAAGAGCGGCAAGCATCCTTTTTTCATTCAATAAACTAAAACAAGCAATTAAAGGAACGTAATCCAAGGCATATATTTGGACTCATGACCGATACGTTATTAAAACTAAACCTAATTGTAGCTAGTAAGGGTCAAACACCGTTATTAATCGGTTAATATGTCATTAATCTCGATCGTATCTTAATTGAAAGGTCAATAGGAACGACGTAAACACCTAAGGTTGTCAAATTTCTGGGTATAAAATCCGCGTTATTCCAAGCAGAAAACCGTACTCGATCACCTACAAGCTCCGTACGATCCAGCTTTTGGTAAGTTGCTAATCATTTTCTTTCCTATATTGCTAGCAATTCGGTGAAAAGTTTTACAGAAAAGTCTAAAAGTTAAGTTTAAATACTGTTAATGAAGTACGTTTATTTCCTGTATTTACAGGTATAAATATTATTACTCACTATTATTGTTATTGGTATTATTAGACGTAATACTACCATTATTGTTTCGACATGACTAGGGAATTAGTACATAACGTTAACATTAGGGTGTACAGAATGAACAATTTCATCAGGATTAGCATTCAAAAGTACGATCAAGAAGGTATTTCCACTTCTGACGGAGTTTGCATATTTGACCAAGACTGGTGTAACATTAGATTTAATCCCACAATGGTTAGCTCCTTTTGAGTCTGAAAAGAAGCATTTATTGTACGAAGCTCCTTCTTTGATCACTTAATACTTCAACAATCATGGTCACAAATGCGTAGCATTGTCCACTCATGCGTTAGAATGCATTCAATTAGACAAGTCACAAATACGTGCTTTGATCGATGCGCGTGAATTTGTAGAAGATTTGGCATTTGGAATTAATGCATGGTACTCAAGATTTTGATCTCTCTCAAAATTACGACCTTTAATTGTAGCTTTTGTTTGTTTCGCAGGAGATTCATTATTATTAGCATTATATATATATATTGTACATACATATATTGTACGTACATATATATATATATATATATATATATATATATATATATATGTATTTTAATTTCTATTACTAGCGGAGTCGCTCGCTTCGCTCGCTCATTCCACGGCGTCTCGATGCGCTCAAGGAGAATTCTTTGTGAAACTCGTATGGTGCTGGCAAAGACTCCTACCAAAAATTATGAAACAAATGTTCAAGGAAGTGATCCAAATAATGTTAGCGTTTTTCTTAGTGCATCACTTCATAATACAAGTGGTAAACAAAACTAAAAATGGTCATATAATGTCATTCCAGAGTTGTAATGTTAGCATTCTGTATCTAGGTATATTTAGCCTATATTACTTACTAAATGTATTTAGAAAAAAGTGCTGTTTCCGATGAGAAACGCTGATTTCTTTCGCTTCGCTCACTCAATCAGCGCAACCTCAGAAGCGTGACCACCACCACAGCCGACCACCATGAATCACACATCAACAGAACACACCACGGTTTTTAGTTTAAACAAAACTAAAAATGGTCAAATAATGTCATTCCCGAGTTGTAATGTTATAATTCAGTATCTACACCTGTTGAATTTTTGGTCTGGGGCCAATGACCTTTTATCCAACGTAGAAAGTCGGTCATTTTCACTAAGAATAAATATTTAGCCTCTATTACCTATTACTTCCTAAATGTATTTAGGAAAAAGTGCTGTTTCCGATGACGAACGCTGATTTTGTTCGCTTCGCTCATTCAATCAGCGCAAACATTACCTCAGAATCGTGACTCGAATCAATATAACCACTAAGAACCACACATCACTTGAAATTTTTGGTAGCACTACGCTTTACATGGGTTTTCTTGTTTCACTTATTTTAAGAATTTGTTTGCTTTATGTCCTGCTCAGCACTGCTTTTTCCATCGGCTCTCTTTCTGATGACCCCTCACTTGACGAAACAACTGCAGAACGTCAAGCGACAACGCCACGGTTTGAACGCAACTTAGGCATATATAAGACAATAGGTCTTAGCCAAACCTGCTCTTGAACGTAATAATATTCTTGGCACCCTTTACTGGTGCGAATTTATTTTCTACACCTAATTTAGTATTCAGCATTTAATTTTTTTCTGTCTTTGTGTTACTGCTAAACAATTATTCCTTATCCTGGATTTGTCAGTATATAAAATTTCAATGAATAACTCCCAACTTTAAAACGGGCAAGAAAATAGTACTGCGAAAAGCTACGCGTCTTTACTAATTGTTACTAAGAATAACAATTTAGTAACTCGCTCCTCGTTGTGTCCGTTGCCGCCAGACCATTGTTGATGGACGTCCCAGATAATTTCGAAAAAAATTTGGCAACAATCATGACGTCATGTATTGTTGAGGCATTGTTGGGTGATTGTTGCCGATTGTTGCAAATGGTCATTTTTCGTTAATTTCGGTCATATAGGACCCAGCTCGGACTTTAAAAATACGCCTACTCAAAGAACGGATTAATTTGCTCTCTTTTGACAAACTTCTCATATTTGTAGCCTTCTACTTCCAGAGGAGAAGATGATCATCCCCAACCAACCAACCAACCAACCAAGCATAAACTTCATCTTTTTAATGAGGAGAGACTAGCGGAGTCGCTCGCTTCGCTCGCTCATTCCGCAGCGTCTCGCTGCGCTCGAAGAGATTTCTTGTTGAAACTCATATAGTGCTGACAGACACTCCGAGCAAAAATTATCAAACATATGTTGAAGGAAGTGATCCAAATAATGTGCGCATTTTTCCACTACAGGATATATATTTAGCCTACAACTTACTAAGAGTGTTTAAGAAAAAGTGCTGTCTCTGATGACAAACGCTGATTTTCGTTCGCTTCGCTCACTCAATCAACGCAACCTACCCTACTACTTTAGTACTGTATTTAAGAAAAAGTGCTGTTCTAATGACAAACGCTGATCATCGTTTGCTTCGCTCACTCAATCAGCGCACACATTTCTTCAGAAACGTGACTGAATCATTGTAACACCGAGAACCTCACATCACATGTAATTTGTGTTAGTACTACACTTTACATGGGCTTTTTTGTTTGACTTTTTTAAGATTTTTTTTCTTTACGTCCTGCTCACTGAAGATTTTTCCATCGGTACCTTATCACTTCACTTTCTGATGACCCCTCACTAGGTGAAACAGCTGCAGAAATCAAGTGAAAACGCCACGGTTCCAATGATCTTTTATCCAACATAGAATAGCTTACTACTGTTTCTGATGACAAACGATGATTTTCGTTCGCTTCGCTCACTCAATCATCGCAAGCATTTCTTCAGGGACATGACTAAATCAATGTAACCACCAAGTACCACACATCACTTGGCTAAAACAGCAGCAGAAATCAAGAGAAAACGCAACGGCTTGAATGCAAATTAGGCCTACACAAGACACTAACTCCTATCCAAACCTGCTCGCTGGGAACTGGCTGATGGCCTTACGTAAAAACTAATGCTCGAATATTGTTGTTTAAAATGATACAAACGCACACGTAAAAGTATTCCTGGCACCCCTTTCTGGTGTCAATATATTTTCTATACGTAATTTAGTATTTAGCATTTAATCTTTTCCTGTCTTTGTGGTGCTGCTAAACGATTATTCTCTTGTCTTAGATTTGTCCATTATTATATGTAGAATCGGTGAATGACTCCAATTTTAAAACAGATAATAAAATAGTACTGCGAAAAGCTACGCGTCTTTACTGGACAAGAATTTAGTAACTCGCTCCTCATTGGTCCGTGGACGCCAGACCATTGTTGATGGACGTAAAACTGGACGGCTTCGAGGCTTCCACGAAAAAAACTGTGGCAACAATCATGACGTCATGTATTGTTGAGACATTGTTGGGTGGTTGTTGCCGATTGTTGCAAATGGTCATTTTTCGTTAATTTCGGTCATTTATGACGCAGCTCGGACTTGGAAAATACGCCTACACAAAGAACGGGTTAATTTGCTTTCTTTTGACAAACTCCTCATATTTGTAGCCTTCTACTTTCAGAGGAGAAGATGATCATCCCCAACCAACCAACCAACCAAGCATAAACCGTATCTTTTTAATGAGAAGACATTATTGTTATCTCGCAACAATGTCCAGAATAATGCTCGAGCAGACAAAATACCAATCACCCCGGAAATGTCGCTTGTACTGGGAGATGAGATATTTCTCAACTGTAGCAAGTTCAAAGGGATAACTAGAGTTCACGTGAGACAGCATGAGGAAAATCCTATTACCTTCGTACCGACAGCAAACGGTGTTTGCTTTACGATGGAAGAAAGGTACCTGATGGTACCGTTGTTTAATAGGTGGATGGAGGCAATGTCTGGTCCCCGCCCCGCTCAAATCCTCTACACTACCCCGAGGTTCAGAGTTTCCTATTTCACTGTGAACAGTAAAAGAGTTCTCAGTATCGTTCTGCTCAGCAATAAGAAGATGGAACTGTTGGTCTGTCAATTTTAAATAATCCTTGATTCTGACAAGCAGATCGAGGAGTGGGACCATGAATTAAACCAATGCGCACAAACGTACGAATAGCAAACATACTAACTTATAATGATGGTCACGTGACCTGAGCTAACTTTTGAATAGGATATATGTATATATATGTAGATGCTAGTATAATGACGGTCACCTGACCCGATCTAACCTTTGAATAGCATTTATATATATAAATTGCTACTATAATGATGGTCATGTGACCCAAGCTGACGTATTGGAAGTATTAATTCTAGTAACAACAATAATAATAATAACAATAATAATAGTAAATATATATTCATATATATATATCTGTATAATAACAATTGGCCATTCCGCTTCTCAGACATTGACCATGACGGACATCCCATCTAATGATCCAGTCCAGACGAGGCCAGTGAAACATCGCAGGTTATCACCTGTTAGGACCTGCGTAACCTACAGTGCACAAATATGCCTTACCCCTATGGAGAAAAAGGACTGTGCCAGTATATTAGAAGTACAAACTCTTGAATTTCACCTGACGTCCTACTGTGTCGGAAAAATCCAACACGCAACTCTTAACCTATACCTGAGATTTGGGTCTCCAGTAAATCAAGGTGCTGTGTTGAGTGTAATCAAAAGTATTTCGGACAGTGTGATGTTTGGTATCACCCTTTTAAGAACAAAAACAACTCGAAAGAACTGTCTTCTAGACCTTTACAAAAATGATCATCATCCGTGCAAGTGATGACGACAAGTACACACTACCTTTTGAACTGCTCTTTTCCCAATTGACTCTCCAAACACCAAAATGGGGAATATGATATTAGAGACCCTTTCCTTTTGACGTTTTAGTAACATTATTCGTACATATCTGCGTGTGTTATCACTCCGTCGTATTACGCTAACCATGATTAATACGCGTGAGTACCTGTAAAAAAGAGTACCTGTAAAAAAAATAAACCAGCTGGATAGTCTATTAGGTTTGTGCTTGTTTGTTATTAGGTTTCTTTAGAACATACAGAAATACGTTTGTGTTTGTTGTTATTAGGTTAGTTCCATTAGAACAGAAAATCATCGAAGAACCCTTTATACCACTCCTGACACGGCTAAAGAATTTTTTTCTGTCAGGAGGTATATAAAGGGTTCTTCGACGGGTATAAAGGAGGGTGTAGAAAGGAGCTGGCGTTCATTCATTCATTCTTGGATGCTAGGTTACGTCATCCAGCAAACCGTTTCTTCGTTGGTCCTTCCTATAGTGGATAGAGTTCGACTATTGTTAAACTAATTTTAGACTCGCAAGAACTCCTTTCTCCACCACCCTAGTTCATCTGCTATTGTCACGGAGAGGACCAACCACTCTTCGAGACTTTAAAAGAAGCGAGTCCGATTATTGTTCAATTTTATTCTACATTCAACAGGGAGATTTACGATAGTGTACCATGCGACGCCATTTTGGTTCTGGACGACCTATTACATACATTACCTTCCGATTTGTTGAGTGATTTTATATTAAGAGGTAGTCATCACAGAGCGAACCCTCCGCCGCGTGGTCGGACAAAGGAGGCGAATTCATGGGGAAACGTGTAAGTGACATATTTAAAAGGTACAACGTGCACCATTACGTCACTCAAAACGACGATTTAAAATGTTCCGTGGCCGAAAGGGTCATCAGAACTTTATGGAATCAAATAAGTCGTTTTCTGTATGTAAACAACACTAATCGTTACCTGGACGCTTTACAAGATATAGTGAAGGCCTATAATAGATCTTACCATGGGAGCATTAAGATGGCACCCTAAGAAGTAAACGATAGCAATAAAGGTGAGATTTTTGTTAATTTGTACGGTGGTGGCTGCAAGGTGGGAGAGCCCGTTAGGATGGGGTTGCGTACTAGGGTGTTTGGTAAGGGCTACACTCCTAATTAGACTGAGGAAATTGTTTACATTTAAAGTAAAAACCGTAAAGTTGAGATTCCCACCCACGTTGTTAGGGATACAACAATAACTCTATTTTAGGGACTTGGTATGAAGAGGAGCTTCAGTCGGAAAGGGAACCCGAGGTGTATAAGGTCAAACGCGTGCTCAGGACTAGGAAATGAGGCGGTCGCACAGAAACTTCGTGAAATGGCTAGGTTATTCGAACGATTTTAACTCTTGGACTAGCGATATAACGAACATTTAAAAACAAACATAAAAAATGCCTAATGCTGGATTCTATCTGTGCCTGCCTTCGAACGCGTCTATGAGTTTATATTCTAATAATACTTCACAAAAGTATACCATTCAGTTAGCCGAACCTATTTACCTGGACAAACAGTACGAAGTAGCCTTGAGTCACATGACTTTTCAAACCAATTTTAACGTTACTTACAACAGCTTCATATTGACAGTCGACGACTCTGACAAGCTAATAAACCAAGGTGAAAATGGAATTCGAGTTGACTTGTATGGTACCTGGGACTCATTACGGTACTCTGATTGATTTAGCTGACAATATTAATGCAGAAATTAGAAAAATTAAACTCGAGTTGGGGTTTTTCATAGACAAGACTTATGGTCCTACAGCCACTGGTCTGCGATTTGATACTCCTTACAAAAAGTACATGGTTAAGCAGTTAGAGTCGAAATTACCAGGAGGAAACATTTACCTGATTTTCTCACTTAGTTTAGCCGAGAAATTCGGGTTCAAACCGGAAATCTTTGAAGGAATTCCTACCATTTTAGAGGCTAGTGACAATGTGCGTGAGTATGAGAGTAGACCTACCCGCTCCTTGTGGGTTTACACCGACATTATTATGGCACAATTCGTGGATGACGTTAAAGCATCCTTATTGAGGATAGTCAGTGTTCAGCGAACAAAAGACAAGGACACAAACGCCGTATTTTACAGAGTGCATTATTATCCTTTGTTAGGCACTATGTTACAAACTATTAGTATAGATATTAAAACCGACCGCGGTGACCCACTTCCTTTTGGATCAACTGACAACTACTCTAGAGACCTATAAAGTGGCGAGCTTACAGAGGTACGTCATCATTACGTCATCATAAGGCATTCCTGTCCTTATACGGATATTTACCAAAGCTGCGGGCTCCTGGAGGGAGGTGCCGGTACGAGATATCAGCACCTGAATGTTCTTCCTGACTCTTAGGTGACACCATCTTCTTTGTCATTCTTTACGTCTCGTTTTGACCATGTTTAATTCTGGGTGGTGGAAAGTATTTGGTTCTTTTCATATCACTGCTCAGTCTAAGTTTATGTTATGTTATGTTATGTTATGTTATGTTATGTTATGTTATGTTATGTTATGTTCATAATTTTCTAGCTGCATTATTTTTCATAAGTGTTACTTGATTTTTTTTTATTTCCAGTTTTTCAGTTATGCTGCTTGTATGAATGTTTCATATTCATATCTTTCAGATGCAAATATTTTTTTCGGAAATTGTAATCATTGGTGTTTTAAGGCAGTTTTATTGTTTAGGATGACTTCTAGCCCAAAGCATAAATCTGAAGATTTTTCTTAACTTGGGTGCAAATAAACTGAGTTGAAGTGCCTTTTGTCCAATTTCCTTCCTTACTTCCGTCTACCATCTATTAAAGATTTTTTAATGATGCACATTCATTCACATCAAGTCAATAAAATTGTTCCAACAATACAATGAAAAGAAATATAACACACTAATTTAGAAACAATTAAACACTAAGATGAAACACAGAGAATAGTGATTAGCTGTGTTTGCCTGAGAGGTGTGATAAAGGAATATTTGAAATGTGTGAAATTTTAGTATGAATGTTTGAACAGCTGCTTTGTAACCTTGGAATGTTGTTTCTGCATGGAAGTCGTCACGTATATTTTAACTACTGGTTTACTGATACCTTGAAACTGATTCTTTTACCAGTTCTGATATCAATAAACCGGTTCTGTACAGTTCCGATACGAAACGTGATTACCATACGGCTGGGCCACAGTGATTGAAATTAAATAATAATAATGAATTAAGTATGTTCAAGGAATCCAGAATTCGGCTGTGGTATAATTTTATAACTTTACATTTATTTGTAAATGTAAATATTATATGTACAAATATGTATTAAATTAAATTTAAAAAAAAAATTAATTAAGCATGAAATAAATTAGTTACTCTTTCCCATACTCCAATTTGGTAATCAGAGAAATCTCACTTTTACGGAAAAGTTGAAACGATTTTTTTAATTGCACGTTTCACCTACATTTTTAAAGATTTTTGCTACCAGGATTCATTCCAAGCCCTTAGTGAAGCTGTTACGATTTAAAGATACCTTCAAACTTTAAAATTTCAAAGATTTCAAAACCTTCACGGTTCAATGATTCAATCATGGAGATTTTTGCAGTCCACATGCAATGCAGGCACTTTAGAGTGCATTCTAACACACGGTTTAGAGCACAATGTTAGCGCATGGTTAAAAGGGTTCTATACACGTACAGAGGCTGTTTGCAATGACGACATAAGCATGTGACCGCAATCAGCGAATCAGAGCACGACCGGTGCTTCAGACTGCTTATCTAGCAATTATGTCATCTAGTGCACCTTTGCTGTATCATTAATGGTTACGGTAAGCCTAGTTTGCAACAAGGCGTACCTGATGTGATGGCTGGACTTACTTTCGTCTACTTTTGGTTTTATTTTGTTTCTATTTTTCATTTTTTTCGTCCTCATGCTTTAAAATACTTTTCGTCATCTTAAGTATACCAGGATGAAAGCTGAAAACAGTACGTAACTTATACTAATGTGGACGAAAGCAAAATGAGAAAGGACGAAACTAAATTAAAACAAAAATTGTTTGAAATTGTAACTAAAAAGAAAGAAAAAAAAGGATTACTATTCAGCGACGTGTATCCCCTAGCTAGCTACCCCTAGAAAAAGTCTTTCCTCTTTAAAAAAAAGTATATTTTCCCCTGCCCCTCCCCCCAAACAAAATTGTTTTTTCACACCAAAACTGTTTTATTGCTACTAGAACTAGAAAGCATAAAAAATCCCCCTCTCTCCTCCCCAAATTCTTCATGACGAATGTGTCGTCTTTTTGAAGTGGAGTCGCTGGTTTTTTTTCGAATAGCACGGCCCCCCGACTTCGTACGGAAGTGTTTTTACATGGCACCGTTTATAACACAACTATTTTGCAATTTTAAAGTCATATTTCATACGTTAAGGACCATAATCTGGGCGAATTATGCACATAAAACTATAAGCATGAAATTTGGCAAGCAAGTCTTTCTCAGCAGTACAAATTGAACTAGTACAGAGCCCCCTCGAGATATCCCCCAGATGCCCCCACCCCTCAATACCCCTGCTGCCCCACACACCCACCTCCGTGAATCTGGTGACCAACAAATTCTTGCTTATCATGCTAAAAACTTGAATTGTGTCACACAACTCATTTTTAGCAGTACACATTAAACCAAGAATGGAACCCCTACGAAATACCCCAGCTCCCACCCCTCCTCAGGGCCCCCGTGTCCCCTCGCTGAGGATTAACCAACAACGTCTTGCGGGTCGAACTAAACGCATGACATTTGGTACACAAGTCACAGTCACTCTTAGCACGCCGGGGGAGAGGCGTTCGGGTATTTCATTGGGGTTCCACAGTTGGTTCCATGTGTACTGCTAAGAATAACTTGTGTGACACAATTCAAGCTTTTAACACGATTAGCCAGAATTTATTGGTTACCAGCCTCACGGATGGGCACTAGGGGGTGCCCTGGGTGATGGCTCGATGGGGCTCTACAGCTAGTTCGATTTGCACAATGAAGAGCGACTTGAGAACCAAATTTCATACTTTATAGCTCGATCTGCCAGAATTTGTTGTCAAGCTCAGGGGGCCGCTGGGGGGAGGGGTAGGGGAGCTGCGGTGTCTTGGGGTATCACGAGGGGGCTCTATAGTTAGTTCGATTTGCACTGCTAAGAATGACTTGCTTGCCAAATTTCGAAGGAGATATCACTTGAAATATATACATTTTTTCTTTTATTTCTTTTTTATGTTTCTAAACATGGAAAATGGATCCTTTTTAGTAAAATATGTGGCCCTGAAAATGGCCTTTTTTGCATTTTCATGTCGGCAGGTCAAGTCAGGGAAATCATTCAATGGGTGGTGTGGAAAGGTGCAAATCGCAAATTAGTCATCGTCTGTATCAGAATCGTCGGATTCACCCATGTTGATAATAAGTGGTTCAACACGTTCTTCAATCAAATGATACGAATTCCAAAAGTCTTCTTCCACCTTTATGACGTGATTAATTGCCTTCTCCCAGTTTACTTTAGAAATACTGTCGATTGCTGCTGTTGTAGCCATTTCTACTTCAAAATATTTGAACGACGTATGATTACGTCGTACATCTTCTTTCACATGGGACCATATCATTTCTATAGGGTTGAAATCACAGTGGTAAGGGGCAGGTGAAGGACAGTGTGACCATGCGCGGCAGCAAGAGTGTCGATGAGGTATTTTTTATGGGCTGGATTCTGCTGTTTGACAAGGTCGTACAATTCTGGTCTCAACATATCTGCAGAGTTGGCAATTCCATTTTGATTTAGCCATTCAGAATCAGTTGATATGGTGCATTATCCATTATGATCACTGACTCAGTAGGGATATATTTTGTGAGTAGCTACGTTTCAAACCATTCTTTTAAATGATCCCCGTTCATTTCGTCGTGGTAATCGGCCGAATTAGTTTTTGAACGAAATAGCAACTTCCCGTAGTAGTAAGAGAATTGAAGAAAAACAGGCCCTTTCGAACACACCCTCCAATAAACCCGTGCATTTTGTCATGTTTATCATACGCCAATTTGATTATTATTTTTGCGGGTTTTTTTTTAATGGTGGTGTAGCTAGTTTGTCACAATGTGCTTATTTTTAAGGGAACTTTCTAGCACGTGGAGAGAGCACGGTGGGTATAAAAGGCGCGAATAATTCCGTAAGTCTTCATGGCTGCCAAGTACGACGTCATTTCGAGGTTCCGGTGCAATAAATGCAAAGTAGAGTTTTTATCGCGAGAAGAGTTGGAAAATCATCTGGAGAAGCCATGCGTGGTAAACTTTACTTGTCTCGATTGTGGAGGACTCATTTTTGATGTCATTTCTTACGATGAAATTTTGGCACACTACGACCGATGCGATGGAAAACTGATCACAACTGAAAAAAAATCAAGTTTGGAGGTATATTTTACTGCGAAGCTTGTTGGAAGTATTTTCTTGATTTGGAAAAAGCCACGGTTAACACCAGGATTTCACACCCGTCTCTTCCAACGAACGAAGAGACGGTTTCGGAAGATAAAAAAAAAGGACCAATGATGATTGACGAAGAAAAGAAAAAAAACGAGAGCTTCCAATGTCTAACAATGAGATTTTTTTATGTCAATACTGCGAAACGACGTTCAGGAACAACAGATATAAACGGAGGCACAAAAGGCGTCATGAAGGAAAATGCAACGTAACCTGTGAATCGTGCGGTGAGACTTACTCGGACAGACTCGCGTAAAAATGGCATAAGTGTAGAGGGGCTGTAAAACAACGTGGAAGGGAAATTGGAGAGTCTTATCACGATTTGAATGACAAGATGGAGGTGACTGAAGATACCGAACTCGAGGTGAGGCCATTTAGTTTGGATTTAGGAGGATTTTATCTCGTACGCGATGCTTTCAACAGCTGCTTCTTGCCTTTCAAGCGGAATTTTAAGTCGGATGAAATGCACTACGAGCCCTTGAGTTTGTTTGAACAGTTGGTGGACAAATATCGGAATCTATTAGAACAATGTCGACGTCTTATGGTAAACATAAAAGCTCAAATTGGATTATGCATTCTCTTCGAAAAAGCGACAGATAATACGGAAACTATTAAAGTTTATTTAAATTCCAACCTGCTCAGAGTGGGGAGCAACAAGGTTCTCTCGGAAATGTCAAACAAAATTCTGCATAGTATTGGACTTTTTGCAGTGGAAGGAAGTGGGTAGGTTGTCAAGCACTGCATCTGCACCGAACTATGCGACCGAACTAATCTATAGACCTTTTACGGGGAAAGATTACAAAGCACTCCCCAATAAGCTTAAATTAGGTCCCGATATACTGGTCAACGTGTGTAGTGAGGATAATAAATATTTTCTATGGGCCATGTTGGCTAGTACTCACCCCGTCCCATCTTTGCAACATGATTAGGATATGAAACATTACCTTTCTCGTGCGCACGAGTTAGTTGTAGGTGTGTTGGACCACGTTCCTTTATCCAAAATCGCGGCGTTCGAAAAAGCCAACAACATTTCGGTTTCTTTTTTTTTGGTTTCGAGGATGGCGAGCAGTGCGTTTATCGCGTGAGTTCCTTAGTTGAAAGTAAGCATCGCGTTGACTTGCTTCTTCTTGGTGGACACTACGTGACGATAAAAGATTTCAACAAATTTCAACGAGTTTCAACCCCAACAGAAACTTAAACTATTTTTGCAGGCATTGCCTACACGGTTTTCGAAATTGTTTCAGATATGAAAACTCCCACCGACCATCTTGTAAGGGAGTGCCGTATCAAAAGACCTCAGTGCCTGACAATGATGTTATCCAGTTTAAAAATTTCAAGAACGAGCTAAAAACGTTGTACGTAGATTACGTGACCTTTGAAGCGGTGCTGCATCCAGTCGCCAGTTGCAATGGAAATGATACATACACCAGAGTTAACCACATACACCAAACTTGCAGTTTTGCCTTCGTGATTGTTGACCACTTAGGCGGAGTGTTTTCTAAAAAGTTGTTCAGAGTAGTAGACTGCGTGAAGGTTTTATTCGATTCTATATTAGAGGAGCAGAAAAAGATTATGGCTTACGTGGATTCTCACAAGCACCGAATGAAACGTTTAACCAAAGAGCAGTAGATGCTGTACAAAGAAGCTGCAGTGTGCCATCTTTGCAAACAAGGAGCATTTACCCCTTCCCAAGAAATATATAACGGGTTTACAAAAGTACGAGACCACGACCATATCACCGGTGAATTTAGAGGTGCAGTGCAGAGCAAGTGTAACTTTTCTTACACTTTGAACAAAAACATAGCGATTGTTATGCATAATTTCGAAAAATACGACAGTCATTTCGTCGTGAAGGCTTTGACTTCGCTTAAAGAGATGAAGGCTCTGCATAATGTCAGGATCATCGCTAAGAACAAGGAAAGAATCAGCAGCATGAAATTAGGCAATTTTACTTTCATAGATAGTCTAGCGTTTATGACAGCATCGTTGGTGACAGCATCGGTGATTTCGTTGTTTCATCAGCACTTGATGGCTACTCTTTTAACAACATAAAACCGGATTTCTTGTTGCGCCTTACATAAGGGGAGTTACTGAACCACTTTGCAAGAAGTTATACACTGATAATGTGTGCCTTGTTAGTAAAAGTAGCCGCGCTCTTCACAGACAAATGCAGGCTCCCCCCCCCCCCCCCCCCCCAATACCAGTACTACAATATTCCTGCCAGATTTACAAAAGACACCATTTATAGCATACCTTGTGCCCATTCTGGATGCACAGGCTCCTATGTAGGCCAAAGTAAACAGGTAATATGTAAACGACTTAGCTCCCACAAATCAAACTTTCAATTATTAAAAAACAAGAAAACTCACTGGTTCAACACTTTCAGAAAAGGGGGCATGAACCCGAAATTTCGCAAACAAAAATTTTATTTCAAATTCCTCAAACCAAAACATGCAAAAACTTGGAAACACTTTGTATTCATTTAACCAAACTACCTGTTTAAAATCACTTAATACCTACAGCCAATCACCTACAAGACTACATTAAGTTATGCAATGACGCTGGCATCAATACATTTCCACCAATCAAAATCCAGGGATCCACTGGATAGCCAAAGCATAGCCGTCCAAATTCTCTCTCATTCTCACCAGCAGACTTGGGTGAGTTAGGTGTGACTGTTGGCACGTTCTTTCGAATTGTGCTGACTTTAATTTTATTTGGTTTTAGTTTTTAGCATGGAACCTTGCATCCTTATGACTTATAAGTTTTATTTCCATGGCCCTGCACTGCTGTTATTTTATTAATTTTTAGTTTTAGTTTTAAGTTGTTAGACATGTTTTAAACCCTTTACCTGAAAACGGTTCTGACCTTGGAACCGAAACGTCGTGATTTCGTTGTTTCACCAGCACTTGATGGCTACTCTGTATGTGTTTTTGTATGTGTTTTTTTAGCATCGTTGGCAACTCTAGCTTCGAACTTAAATAGCTTTACCATCATGGACAAGCTTTTCGAAGGTGAATCTGTGGAACTCGTACGAAGGCTTTTGCAAAAAGGTGTGTTTCCCTATGAATACCTGACAAATGTGGAAGTGTTTGAGAAGAAGTCTTTACGTCCCATGTCGGCATTTGCCTCGTTGTTGAAAGGAGCGATCTGCTCCGAATTTTATCAACACGCGATGAAGATTTGGGACTTAGGCAAATGCTAAACGTTTGGAAATTACCACGACCTGTATTTGTAAACGGATATTGGGTTTTTAGCCGATGTCTTTGAAAACTTTAGAGTGACGAGTTTGGCTGGTTTCGGATTGGACCCATCCCATTTTATTTCTACACCCTCCCTATCTTGGAACGCGGTGCTCAAGAGGACGGCAGTATCTTTGTATATCTTCACTAACATTGACATGCATCTTAGGGTGGTATTGGAGGAGGTGTCTCGTTTATAGCTAGAAGATACGCTAAAGCCAACATCCCGTATGTACCATCTACCTTCGACCCTGATAAAAAGAATTCTTACATAATATTTTTGGAATTCAACAACTTGTACGGTTGTGTTATGTGCGAGTATCTGCTGACTGGAGACTATGAATGGGTGCCGAAAGACTGGCTTAAGGGTATCAATCTCAACAATTACAGAGACGAAAGTGGTACGGGGGTTGATATTGGAAGTGGATTTGGAATACCCGAGGCATTTCATGCATCACACAATGATTTCCCGCTAGCACCGTAGCACATGAAAATCACAAAGTCTATACTTTCTCCTTTTAACCGTCGAGCAATCAAGGACTTGCGGTTAACGTACAGCAAAGACCTAAAGCTAACCACTTCTTTTCTCAAGAAAATACACAGAGCAATCAGTTTTAAGCAAGCACCTTAGCTGAAACCTTACATCGATTTTAATAATGATAAAACGGCAAGCGGTTACTAGCGATTTTGACAAAAACCTCTACAAATTGGTGAATAATTCGATTTTCGGTAAGACGATAGAGAACAAGCGCAAGAGACACAACATTTTGATAGCAATGACGAAAGAGAAAGCCATCAAGTACGTATCTCACCCACGCACCACGAGTTTCACTTCTCTAAGCAAGGATTTGGTAATTTTTACAAAGACTCCCACAAATATTATCTTAAAAAAGCCCATCGTGGTTTGTTTTAGCATCTTGGAACTGTCAAAGTTATTAGTCTACCGGTTTCACTACGACCACATGATGAAAAAGTATGGACCCGAGAGATGTAAATGCCTAGTCACGGATACAGATACTCTGTGTTACGAGATAGAAATGGACGATGTTTACAAAGATATGGAAGAAGATGCATCGTTGTTCGACACATCGGACTACCCAAAAGACCACTTCTTACAATCGAACATCAACAAAAAAGTATTGGGGAAGATGAAAGAAGAGAGTGCGAGGTACCCAATTTCCGCATATGTAGGTTTAAAGTCGAAGCTCTACAGAGTTTTACAATCGGATGGGAAGAACAAAATGACTTGCAAAGGCATTAAGAAAACAGCACAAGTGGTGCACAAAACGTACAAGAATGTGCTGTTTAATAATAGCGTCGTGAGAACTATGGAGTCTTACATTTGTTCGGAGGCGCTGGAACTAAAAACCATCACCAACGACAAGTTGGATTTCAGTCCCTACGATGACAGAGATGGGTCTGCAACGAGTCTAGCTTATGGGCACGTGAATTCAGCTTAAACTATCTATATTATCCGTCCAGCTGTTGTACTTGGAGTCATAGCCCTTCCATTTAACGAAATAAAGTATTTTTCCATCTTTTCCCCTCTTTTTACGTAATACTTGCTCCACTAGAAATAAATCTGGAACTTGGGGTTTTTTTTATTTCATGTTCGTTGAATCCTCTGAGCACCGGTTCACCCGACCGTCCTTCAAAAGATACGCAACTGGTTGGGTTTTTTGCACTTTACGGATCGTGAATACGTCGTCGGTAAAATTTTGCAAATATCCTTTATCGAAAATTTTTTTAACTTTAGAAATCCTGACTTTATTTCTTATGGAGAATTTGGGTTTCTTTATCAGTTGTTTAGGGCTAGTTCGTCTCAGCAACGGTTCGAACGGTCTGGTTGCTTCCCTAGGTTTCAGTTTTGTAGTGGAATGAACCGTGTCATTGTATTGCAAAACCAACTCGTCGATAATGTGTATCCATTTGTAATTCCCCTGCCTGTTGAATTTTTTTCACATTCGAGGTTTCAGAGTTCTATTGAAACGTGCAACCATGCTTGCTTTCTTCTCAGAGTACGTAGAGTACATGTTCAAGTTATGGTGCCTAAGTAGCGCTTTGAAGTCGTTATTGTAGAACTCACTACCTAAATCTACTTGTAAATTTTTAGGGGCGGTCGCTCCTGAGAGTATCTTCTTGAAAGCTTCGGTAACATCTAGACCGATTTTAGATTTAAAAGGAATGGCCCAAGCCAACTTGGACATAACGTTAATGCAAGTTAGTAGGTAGTTAAACCCTTTATTTAGCTTAGCGTACGGTATAATCTTCACCAAGTCAACCTGCCATAGATTGTTTAGGCACAGTACAATCACCTTCCGTTTCGGAAAATTTTTCCGCGTTAGTTTCTAAAGTTCGTTTACGAGTTGGTCCATTTCGTTTTTTTTTTTCCCATTCCGAACTTTAGTTTTGTTCGCATTATTTTTTTAACGATCGATGTGGCTAATTTTTCACTCCAAGAAACAGAATGATACTTGCGTACTTTTCGAGCTTAAGACATTAGAATTTCATTGGCAACGTGCCATTGGTTTAAATCTGAGCTTTTAGAGGAGACAACATCGTGATCTTTACACGCCTCGTCCAGTTCATTTATTCCTTTACCACCTCTAGCTAATATCTATTCTAATTTTGTTCCAGGCCCACAATATTGATACCCCTGCAAATATAATTCTGCTGGCAAATGGTCAATCAGTTTATTTACGATACCCTCCCCAGATATAACGAAGGAAGATTTTTGCTTCCACACACATCACAAAACACTGTTTCCATTCGTCTGTTATTTTTCGATATTGAAATAATAGGGCGTTTGGGTCAGTAAGATGTGTGGCATTTTCATTTCATACAAAACTTCATCTTGGTTGCTTTCCTTTTTTATTATAGAAACAGTTTTTAACCTAAACCTAAGTTTTGATAAGCGATATTTTTTCACGAGTGGTGATGACGCGTCGTTGTTCAATTCTGATAAAATTTCTATCATCTCGTTCCTGTGACAATCGTGTCCCTCTTGATGGATCTGTACAAAAGCCTCAATCTCCATACCAGGTCTTTTGGATCGTCGTAGTACTTGTAATCCACCGTTCTAGGATACCCGGTTTTTCACCATGCCAGTCCTCTTTTTCTTCATTTTTATATCCTCCCAAATAGGTCCTATTATCGACACGTACTTGGCACCATGATTAAACTTGGGTTTTCGAGTACCTGGATCGTGTTTTGATAGACGGCATTCGTATTTTTCAAAAAATACACGTAAGATGCCTTGACATCGGAATGATACAAAGTCTGTAAAAACCAGCAAACTCCAAAGTGCTCGTCGTCCAGGGTACTGTTTACCACCAACAACTATATCGTTCTTGAATATTTTTACGGGTTTATTCGCCATGCTCAGTTCTCTGGTTTTCATGTCATATTGCAGTCCAAAGACTGGGTCAGATTCTCTAGGATTTTCGAAAAATTTGATCAGGAAATATTTTGCCGTTTGCTTTATGACTTGCCCCGGTAACAGACTATCAAAGGATCTGAGGGTAAGGAAATTTTAAATTTCTGGAGGTGTATACATGTGTCTGCTTTGAATTGCAGAAAACACGGGAGTGACTTTCGGTCCTGTACTGGTAGATGCATATTCGGTTCGCATAACCGGAGCCAAAGTCGCATATTCGGATACATTGGAAGAAATGTGGGGATCTCGCGCTGCCGGAGTCGTATGGTCGACCAAACTGGGAGGGGGTGTCGGCAATTCAAACTTTCCCGTGTCGTGCATTATTCCCTCAGTTTCCCACCCTTCCTCATCATCATTCTCCTCCTCAGATTTGTAAGTTTTTACAGGAGTAGCAATTCGTATACGTTTCGCTCGTTTTTTAGTTGGAAAGCCAGCAACTACTTTTGAAGGACCCGCTGAGGGTGTTGGTTTCGCGAGGGTTAGTTTCAAAGTACTAACAACAGGTTTCAAAAACTTTTGCAAAGATTCTTCTTGCACTTGCTCATCCAAACGTTGATCCAAAAATTTTTCATTAAATGTTCTTTTAGTTTTACGATTTTACGTTTCATTTCCATGTTCAGTTTTCTTTCGACTTCCCTTATTTAAAAACAAAATCGAACGCTTATAACGTCCCTCGTTTAACATTTTGTTAAGTGATAAAAATCCATACGGATCGTTCCAACACGTCCTAAACAACATTTTAAACTCGGGGAATTCCATGTCAGGACCGGCAGGATTTTCATACAAGAGTTTTAGGTTTAATTCATCCACGGAAAATTAGATTAATATATTGGTGTTATCTCTAATCACCTGCTTGGGAATTCTTGTATCTAGACACACGCTAGTAAGGTGTGCCAAGTTAGGCAACAATCAACACAACAAACATCACATCAATTCAATTGTCGAGGTTGTAAACCATTGTAGCGCGGCGCCATAGCGTCAGTGTCTTATATCTTGAAGCATAGTTGGGCACATTTCAGGTACTTGGGGAAAAGTAATATTGTGGTACAAAAGCTTAAATTGTGTTGCAGTCAAGAGAAATGACCCACCTGACAAAAATTAACTCGTGTAGGAATGCCAGCTAAGCTGCTTTCAATGCAAAATCTGACTCTCAATAACGTTGAAAATGCTAGCTAGCTAATCTAGTCCGTTCATCCCCATGTTAATTTCCATAGAGTGATTATTCATTGATACCGAGATAACGGGAAGGCATCCAGCTATGAAATTGGACGAATGGCTGCAGTATGATATGAAGGGCATACCTTTTATGGTTTGGAGCCTAGGGGTGTAACGAGGATGGCGTGGAATATAACCATTGTTAATATTGTCGGCATCGTCTCTCATTGGACAGCCAAAGTTCGGACAATGACAACGTGTATACTGACGTGCATGCCTAGACACACAGTAGAGTAGCACGATAAATCTATACAACGTAGCCAAAGAAATTGTATTCACGTCCAATTCACGAAAAATAAACCAACTCTAAAAACAAAGCAAAATAAATAAAGCCAAAAACTGGTGAAGAGGCCACCAAGTTGATAGTAGTTCGGACCTTCAAAGGAGTGATATCAACACACCAAAACTAAAGAAATAAAACAAATTACAACAAAATTAAAACCAAATCAAAAACCTATAAAGAGGTGACCAAGTTAAGAAAGGTTCGGCCTATAGGCAAAAGGTAGTAGCAAATTGTTGAAAACCAATTTCTTGTTGACGTGCCAGTTTATTACACATCTGCACTGTAGTGGAGTTGAGTCTAATACATAATTTAAAAAAAGGACTGATATCATATCAAAAACCAAAACTGGTAAAAGGGGCTGGCAGGTTCCAAATGGTTTGGCCCTTTAAATTAGTGATATCAACACACCAAAACATTCGCCAATTTAATCGCACCGAATAATACTTTGGACATTAAATGAAAATTTGAACATTGCTACCAAAAGTAGCAATGTTCTAGTTTTCATTTAACCTTCGAACTATTAAGTGGTGTGATTAACTTGGCGAATGTTTTGGTGTGCAACAAAAAACATCGGTGTTCGAATGGCGCCCTTGAGCAAAGTAACGCTCAATATTATTTTCTTTTTCCAAAGGCACATCATCGAAAACGATGAGATTACGAAACGTAGAATCCAACTCCTCGGGAGGAATCAGATCGTTTAGCGAGTCGTGAAAACTCGCTATCTCTCGCCCCACCACTCCACCAATTTCCTCAAATGCAGACTGTAAAGCTTGGTATTTTGGTTGACACGAAGTTTTGCTATAGACATGTAATCTGTCGTAATCTAGCCACCCCTCGTTGCAAATAAAATTAAACTATAGGTTCGTTTTCCCACAGTTTGCAGGACCTATAATCAGGCATCTAATATTCGAGGGCAGAAATCGGTGATTTTTGGGTTCTTTGCGGGGAGCGAGAAAATCGTAGTTTAGAATTTACATTGTTTTTTTTACATTTATTCAGAAATCTCACTCATATTCTCGATCAGAAAATTTATCGTTGGTCATGTTAGGTTCAGCAACTCTATATTCTACATTGCACCAAAGTTTTACGGGGGGGGGGGGATGAGCCTTAATGGCGCGTCGACAGCTTGGTCATTAGCGCCAACCTCAGTCACAGTGCAGTGCAGTGGTGAAGTTTTACGGTGCTAAGAGTGTCGTTGCTGACGTAAACTGACCTAATTTTACCACTAACTTCCGACAAGGTCATACTTCCGCACGAAGGAAAACGATGGTTTTTCCATAACGTTCTTGTTAAGTTTCCCCTCAGTTTTGTGAATATCGTTGCACACCCACGTTCTAAGGCACAGCGGTTCATCAGCTTTGTTGGTATCTTCGTTCGCCTCTTTGCAGAACGTATAGCAGGATGTAACAGAGTGCAAGTAATTAGGATAATTGTACATCGTCAAAGAAATGGGTTTCTGCTTATCGACCTGGACTTTTAATTTTTCACAGATGTACCGTCTGATATTTTTCAACACATTTTGAGTTTCGGAGTCAGTCGATGAAATCCAACCCTTGTTCTTGTAATCTTTGTTCGAAATGGGAGAATCTACTCCCTTTAAATCTTGGAATTCTACGGAAGGAGACATTGTATACTTTACTCCATTTTTTAACTCGGTTGCCTTCTCCATCTTAACTTCAAGCGAATTTGTTTCCAGCAAATTGGAGAGATGCGTGCACCAGACAGGATGAGGCATTTTGAATTTTTCCTTTTTCGATCCTAACTTTGTATTTCCCTTCCTTTTTTATTTATATGTAAAATATAAAAAGAGAACCGACAGTAATAAAAGAAATGCCAATAAATAAATTTGGTCAATCTTTGAAGCGAATGCAGAGAGATGTGAAAGGAACTCCTTGGGGTAGGATTTATATTAGACTCGAATAACGATTTTGACATGCAGAATAAATGCCTGACTAAAGTGGGGGCTGCCTTTGACCCAGAAAATGCCATAATTTATTCCCCGTTTAACGAATTAGAAACCGATGTAACAAAACTTAAATCCAACGTAGGATTGAAGAAGGATGCAGATGGACATTTTAACGCTGTGAAGAAACGTATTAAAGATGTTGAAACTTCTACATAAATAAGGATGCAGCCACCAAGGAGTATGTCGATTCAAAAGTTGTGGCAGATTTAGCTACTAAAGAATACGTCAATTCAAAAGTGGTGTTGAATGCGGCGACTAAAGAATATGTGAATTCAAAAGTCGTGGCAGATGCCGCCACTAAGGAACACGTCGATTCAAAGGTGTTGATGGATTACGACATGCAAAACAACCGTTTAATTAAGCTAGCCATCGGTGTAGACCCCCAATATGCGGTTACTTATCCGCAGTTAAACGACTTAGAAACTGACATGATAAAATTCAGTCAGATGTTAACAAAAAAATATGTCGAAAAGGCTACTACATATTACATAAATGAGCAGGGTATTAATTTAAGAGTTGATAATTATGATGCAAGGTTCAGATATCTGATCAATCTACGACCAGGCAAATATTCCGGTGATGCTGTAAATTATTCTCAACTAACAGAATTACAACATCAAATAAAAGCCAACAGATGAACTCATTACCTGAGGATGAAAAAGGCGACTTTAATACAACGGATAAATGAAATTATAAACCTACACTACCCTAAGTCTCTTGATGATGCTACTACTATGCGGTACGTTCTCGAAAATTGTTTTTTAGAAGTCAGTTTTTTCATCATTACACCATTCAAAAAAGGTAATTTTTTCACCTGTAGTAATGGCAATCCTTTTAATTATTATTGTTGAGCGTTGGATTGTTATTTGAGGGGGATACATTTGCTGGGCGTTGATGTAGGTGTAAAGCTGTGATGTATAGTATTCGACGACGTTTTAAAACCAGAGTATGAATATATAGAATATGAAAGCGATGAAGAATTGAATGAATCACCGCATACTGGTTTTCGATTTTATCTAACGGAGTGGAATTTTGAGGGCATAGAAAACATGATTACTACAGCTATAAAACCACACGTAATTGGTGGGGGATCTTCTGAATTTACACCATGGAACACGTATTTGTTTAGCGGCTGACATGGATAGTCCTCCGGAAGTTGGAAACTTTATCAAGTAAATCTTTTACTAAACCCTAGCAAATATAAATAATCTACTGCTTCATCATATCTAAAACAATCTCGTAATTGTGTCCCTCCGTCAAGAAATTCAGAAAAACAAACAGAAATGGCCGCACCATGTTTGAATAAAATTCTGCACACCGTCGTGATTGTATTTAACGGGTCCCAAGTACTCGGTGATAGACGCAGGAGGACCCAGATTGCCGAATCTATTGAAATAACAGGGGGTGCCCATAACTGTCGAATAACCCAATGACTGCCGTCTCCGTTGTGAAAATCTTCGAGATTAACCGCATTCGCCGCGAGGGTTAGGTTTTAGGCGCAAACGATCCTTGCTAAAAGTGCCTCTGTATTTAGGAATTTTAAAGACTTTGACCAATCGGTTTAAGTCCAGATTCGTTAATGGTTTATTAAAACCGATCAGGCCCTCACTGGCTTCAGATAGAGCCCTCTGCCCCGACTCATTTTTTTCCGTCTTCTTTTATCGTTTCAAACCCGAACCCTCCATCTTCTTGTTATATCTCACCATCTCAGTCAGAACCTACGCATCGTTCTGAGCTTTCTTAACAGCCATTGTAATACCTGCCGCTCCACTTGCTAACCCTCCCACACCGGCTATGAGTGGACCGAGCAGCACCAACACCCGTAAAAACCCTCCTCGTTTTCTTCGGTTTCTGGTCTTGCGTCTTTTCAATATTGTTCCCACTTCTTTTTTATTTTATTAATAAATAACTTTGACTTTACCTCAATCCAAACGTAAACTCATTTTTCTATCTCCGATCAACAACGTGTGGCAGGTCATATTGGCGGGGACATCGGCGTTTAATTTCAGTTTTAGCTGCACATCGACGTCGCCCGTCTGAAGTCTCTCCGACTGTTTGGTCTAAAACCACTAGAGGATAAGTCTTTTTAAACTGAACCGAATCAATGCAGAGATCCCTGACTTCATACAAAGCAAGTCTAAACTGTTGAGCCATTCCATACAGGATGGAATATTCTCCGCTAGAAAAATTTACTCCTAGATCGAGGTAGGGGTAACTTCGGAATTTAAAGTCATGTGAGCATCCTGAAGATTACAGTTATCAAACGCAGCAGGATTTTTAGTTTGAGCATCTTTTCTGTTAGTCTGCAAAGCTAGAATGACCCACCCAGGCTTTTCCACAGCTGAAGTAGTAGTGAGTACACGCCAAGTAGTATAGTGAGTACACGCCACGTAAAGCTGGTGCTCTGTGGTAATTCGCAAGAAACGTAATGGCAGTGTCTAAAGCCCAAATCAACGTTCATCCCCCCTCAATGTATTTAAAAAGCCAGAGTTTCTGCTCGTCGGATGTTGTGACGTGTGGCACATGCCATGCAACACCGGTCAATTCGACTTTTCCAGCAGCAGTGGCAGCGGCCCTAACTACAGCATCGTTGTTGTTCGCCCTAGACAATGTCAGCACATGCTTGGTACCTTAGAGTACCTTGTCGTAATTTTCGAAAAATCCTATGCAGTGTTTTAAAGGAATGTCGAACGAGAAGCTTCCTTTAGGAACCGGTTCCTTCACGATGGTGGAATGTCTCAATTTGAATCCTATGTTATTGCCCAAACTGGCAGTGGAAGCTTCGGCAGCATCTAAAGCCCAGCAGTTCCCCAGCAACAATACTTAATCACACAAGCCGTACGTGAGCAGGCCTTTCATGAGTGTCCCGTACCCAGGGTAATTTTTATCGACGAGCTTGTCCCCCAAGTAATATTTAATGCTGGAAAACAGGTACATGGTACCGTTCTTGACGAGAGTCGCGACGTCAGCATCGACATAATTAGTACGGTCACTTTTCAGTAGCTTGCCTTTAGTCAGAAGATAACTGTTAGCAACATGCAGAAACAAATCATGGTTTTCGATTATAATTATAATTTCCGGTTTGACATTGTTGAGGTTAGTTCCTACAATCGGATTATATTCGTGAAAAGAATAGCTCTCCACGGAGGAATCATGTTGTAACGATTCGTTTACATTCAGATAATCTTCAGTTAAACTCATCTTCTAGCCGTGGTTATAAATCTGATGATTGCTCGGTTTTTTGCCGTTAATTTATTATTATCATTGACTAGCCCTTTTCTTTTTTCTCTCGAATACCAACATACCTTTTGTTTTTTCTATAACGATTATTTTTTTTGGTCTGAGGTAAAGGTGGACCGTCAGCATTTCGCCATTTAAATTTAATACTACGTTATCTTGAGAAGTTAACCAAATGTGTATGTTTCTAATCTTATTGGTAGTGACTGGCAAATAAGTCAAATTTTGAGGAGCGATTATAATCTTGTAACCTGGGAGCACCCCTGGATAAAAATCGTAAATGCAAGGTTGTGTGTCGTCATTCACGTACGAGGACCCGATTATATTAGTGTGAACGAAAATCGTATTGATGCCCAAAATATCTACAGATTTTTTCCCCCTGTTGAGATTTAGTATAAGTGCTGTGGGGGGGGGAGATTGAGGCTTAACAGCACTAAGTGCTGTGGAGGAACCCCAAGACTTGGCCTAAACTGTTATCTCCCAAAAAGGACACTCCATAGGCCAGATTACCGATGATTGAGTTAGTTTTTAAAGTATTTTGGTTTGGTTCTATGGCAATGGCATCTTTTTCGTGTTGGTTTCGCTGTATTACGGCTTGAACGAAATTATTTAAATCAGAAATTTTGTAAGCACCCGGGACGACTCGCACCTTAATCCAGTTCGTTCTGCCATCGACAGTGTACGAAATTTCCTTATTATCTTCATAAACGTTAGATAAGCTGTAATACGTATCCAAGGAAATTAGAGCAATTTCGTACTCCTTTTTAGGATTCTAATATACAGGCGTTCTTAAATTACAGCTCAGTTCGGCCCCTACTCTCGTTAAAGTGATCGAACTCGAATTCATGGCTTTTTTATTTTTGTTATTTATTTATAACCGCAAATATCATTTAATGCTAATTGACCTCTGACCGTCGCGATAATTCTCACGATGTTGAAGCATTTGCAATGTGTCAAACTTATAAATCATGACTAAGACCCTATTGCTAATTCCTCATTTTCATAATGTGCAAGTTCATAAAGCATTTATACCACTCGGACCACTTTCTAAGTCTAAGTTCACGAGTTATTAGCAATTAAAAAAATATGAGCTTGCTGGTAACCACACAATACAAGACACCTAAGGAACAGACAGTGGGACTTCACATTCAAATTTATAGCAGTAACTTTTATAAAATGTAAAATTAAATGGCTACACTTACAGCTGCTTCCTAATATTACACCAAAAATCCCCCCCCCCCCCCCCGGAAAAGTTCGGAGATGAACATACGAGCAAAGACATAAATATAACCTGGCGTGAAAGTCTTCATTGTTTCAGCTGATTTCCTCATTTTTAGTCTTCTGTACAGCCGTACCGACTGAGAAGACTATTATAACAACTTTGTCCGTCCGTCCATCGCTTTTTCACCTTCACAACTTACAAAACTAAAACTGTCGTTAAAAAAATTACGCCTAAAAAATGAAAATTAGGTCTCAAATCACGTGACAATGGCAACGTCAAGTTGCTACGAGTCGCTGCTGGCTTTCTCAACAGCGTTTCTCTTGTCCTTTTCTTATTACCACTGGTCTTTATAGGCTACGTTGTGCATTACGTTGTTACACTGTAGCTGTGTGCCCGGAGGCATACCGTGTTGAAAAAATGAATAGGCTTACTGTATACAATTCAAATCTCCATTAGTTGCTACTTACAAAATTAAAGTTTTAAATTAGGCCTAAACGCTGACAATTACACCTAAAATGTAAAAAAGCTTAAAAGCTAATACATTTTTACCTGGCAATTCTGATGGTTACTGTTTTTAGATTATATAATAGAGCTATCTGTTGCAATGCGTGATAGAGAAGTGTGCCTCACTATTAGCAGTGGCAGAAATGTACAGAAGACCGGATGCGACTCGGTAGTCGCTGTAGCCGCTTGTTCTGTCCTCTGATTTCTTCTTATTTTTTAGCTTTGCAAACTTCCTATAAATGCATTTAAAGTCCCTAAAAATGTATAAATTTGGTGGCTTTCCTCACATTTGCTCGTTTTCAACTAAGACTAACTTTCATGCCTGTAGAACTGTTATGTGTAAATACAGTACAATAATTATTTAGAATTTTAATGGCTCAAAATAATCTCACCAAAGAATTTCTTTTCCCCACTGAAAGAATAAAAAATTATTTTCTGAGTATTAATGGCAGAGATAAAACTCAGTAGGACACAATATTCATTCATTTCTTGTAGATACTTAATTTCAAATAATTCTGAGCATAAGTCTATCACAAAAATAGCTAGAGCCGGAATTATGTACGTAATTTATAACGACAATTGTGCACTTTGAACATCTCTGTAATGTCTGATGCAGTGCCAAAACAGGACCACTGCACCGTGACTGAGGTTAGCCTAACACTTTAAAAACATCAAACGTTCCATGCAATCTTCAGTTTCATTAACATTTTACAAAATTTAAAAGTTACATTAAATATTATAGCATTTTAAGAGTTAAGTCACACACCCCTTTAAAGTCCTTAACTTAATAACACCTAGATTTGGAGTTTGTTTAATAACATTTCTGTAAATGTCTAATGTAGGACCAATTTAATTAATAATTTAATTTATACTCCTAAATCTTAATTTTATCTTAATTTTAATACTAATCTACTAATTTATTCTTAATTTATATTATTTTATACTAAATAAGATTAAATATTAATAAAGTGTAAACTTACATCATTATTACTAGCAGCTCCAGTCCAGTCTGTTGTGTGATCCTTGCAAACTTCATTTTGATTTTCTTGCAAACCAACACGTGCTTATATACATTTTTGGCAGCATGTATATCTGTTGGGTCAAATTAAAACTTTTTAAATCTTGGCCAGACTTCCTGGCTGAGATTTAAAATAATGAGATATCCAAGAATTGTTCTAAAACTAGATATAATATAATATAGGTTTGTTGCAGACGCAACCGGAATGGCACCCTGGTGGTCACTAACTGCCATCCGAATTTAAAATTAATAAAATAATATAAATTACAAAAGTTAAATAATTTAAAAGTTTAAAACGAAAACGATGGTTCGGCTACAGAGGAAGGGTGATGGTAATGGGTCGGGGTCACGAATTCCTTACCACCAAGGTTAGACCTAACAGGGACAAATGGTCCCCGATGGCATCTCCAAACGTGAAAGACAAGTGGGGGGAAAAGCCTAGTATAATTGTCAATATTTCTTAAAAAATAATAAAATAATAAAATAATACATCACGTTTAAAGCTTGGCTAAAACCAATTGTCAATTTTAATAAATATAATAAAAATAATAATATATAATATTTAATAAATCAATAAAATGGAAATTACCACCATTTGTGGATGGTTGCCGGAAGGGGTGTGAGGCACTAACACCGGGACTTCAAAATGAAACGCTTTTATAATTATTGTGTTCTCTTCAAGAAGCGATTAAAGGACTGCTTATTTATCATTCTACGAAATTCAATCATATTTCGAGCATTCACAGTTTCTGCGCTAAGAGCATTCCATGCATTCAAGACCTGAAGTGAAAAGAAATTTTTTTTGACAGTCAAGATTCGAACTCTGAACTTCTAACTTCAAAGGATGTCCTCTAGTGGAATGGTGTCTGTTGGCCAAATCAAAAAAAGGAAGGTCAACAGCAATCAGACCCTTTAGAATCTTAAAAGTGAGAATTAGATCAAATTTTATTCTTTGGAGATCCAGCAGTACCAGACCAGTCCTCAATAAACGTTCAATATGGTCTACCTCACGCAGCCCCGGCAAACTCTTTGTGAATTTTCGCTGGACCGACTCTATCAAGTCGATATCTTTAGCCAAGTAAGGGGACTACACTGGTGTTGCGTACTCCAATAGCGATCTTACGAAAACTTTAAATGCCCATACTCGCGTGTTTATGCTTCCAGACATGAAGCATCTATTAACCACAGCAAGGTGTCTAAAGGCCAAAGAACTAATTTTCTGGAAGTTTACAGGATTTTTAGGTCTGGGGAGAACCAAATGCCCAGATCTTTCACTTCGTTCACTGATGGCAATATTTTGTTATTTAAGGTATAAGTTGCACGATTCTTATTCCAACCAACGTGGAAAGAGTGGCATTTTGATTCCGAAAGAAAGAGCTGCCAGAAATCAGACCATTATGCCACGTTTTGGATCTCCTCACTAAGGTCAGTAGAGCACCCTGAAAGAGTATTTTCTTAGCCGACTTTAAAATCATCAGCAAATTTTACGCCAAAAGTGCTTTCATTCGTAAAATTCAGGTCATTTAAGTAGATAACGAAGAGGAGGGGACCCAACACCGATCTCTGCGGAACCCCACAATTAATTTCCTTTTTTCTGAGAGCATATGTTCGATAATCACTCACTGTGACCGATCTCGTAGAAATGCCGAAATCCAACTCCATAGACGTGCACCGATTCCACAGCCCAAAACCTTTAAAAGAAGTTAGGGTGAATGACCGACTCAAAGGTGTTTCTGAAGTCAAAATAGATGGTGTCGTATTTAACTCCAATGTCCAAGGAGGAAGTCCATCTATCCAGAACAGACAGTAGCTGATGTACCGCTGATCAGTCAGGGAGGAAACCAAACTGAACCTGGTCAATAATGAAGTATTTTCCGATGTCTAATAAGACTGTATCACGAATGATAGATTACATTATCTTGCAGACAACACTTGTCAAGGTAATGGGTCTGTAGTTCGACGGATCAGAGGGTGAACCCTTTTTAAAGACTGGTACGATATTTGCAGTGCTCCAGAACCCTGGAAGTCTACTCTGTGCATACGATATGGAAAATAGTTTGGACAGTGGATACGATATTTCTGCGCCGATATGCTTAAGAATGTAGGCTGAAAGCCCATCAGGACCACATGAGAAGCTTTGTTTAAGTTGCTTTATAGCCCGAAGGACACTGGCTTTCGCAAACACAGGGTCATCACATACGACGTGGTCACCCTTCATTTGGGAGAGAGGCAAACAACTGTTTTTGTCATCCACAATGGCATTTTCGATAAAAACACGACTCAAGGTCTCTGCCTTAGAAAAATTGTCAGTAATGTAAGAATCACCAATCCTAAATTGAGGTTTCAATTACTCCCTCGTCCAATCAAATTAATTTCCTGGTTAACCTACTTCCTTGATTTTGTTCTGGAAATACAGATT
>JAHWFP010076317.1:0-43237 GCA_023313725.1 Lithobius niger
GTACGCTTGCATAATTTTTATGTCGTACCCATGCATGCGCCGCAGTCACATCTCGTAATTATGATGCGGTGGCGATTCAAATCTTTCGTCTCGAGAAAATCACACGCCTGTGAACCCTAACGCCATTATCCCTACACCATCACCCTCTCGAAGACAATGGTAATCGTTAATGGGAAAACACGAGAATAAAAAGTGTCGAAAGTAAATTACAAGTTTCATTAATACGAGCGGGTTGTTGGCGTTGCTTAAGCGCCGTAGTGTCCATTATGATTTAATAGGCCTATTTTATTATTATCTATTGTACAGAAAGAGAGGCGGCGGCGAATTGTTTTTCGGCCAAATTGGGCTAATTTCTTGTTTAAACATTCTGATTTAGCGATTATACTTTCCGGCCAAAAATATGCCCTCGATCGAAAGCGACCATTAAGTGAAGTTGTTTCCCTGTAGCCAGAAAATTGGATTATTGGTCAGTGACTCGGTTATGGATCGCAACGTTCCAGGAAAATATTGGGAAATATTGAGGAGAAACTGGGAATTCTGGGAACCAGGGAAAGTCGGTGACGTGTACCGTCGCTAGGGTCAGGCACGGATTTTTATTTGAACCCTGCAAACTGTGTTGACAAAGGATGCAACTTCCCCGGAAGTACGGTATGGTGAATTCTTACAGTTGAAGGAAGTAGTTTACATAAATGTGGACAAAACGCAATTTTGTCCTTTCCTTTCGTGCGTACCTATGTATAGCTTTTCAGGGACTGGTTATTATTTATCGCCGGGGAGTCGTCATCGTATGGACTCTCATTCACGTGACGGCAATAAACCATAAGATAGTATTATTTTGAACAAAAAGCAGGAGTTGGTTTACGTATTTGCTGTTAAGATATACGTTGAATCTTTAATCGCAACTTTGTGAAGCTTATTTGCAGAATTGTAACACCGAAGCAACATATAGAGCAGTGACACGACGTAGTATTATTGAATATGACTCTATGCTGGAGCCTTAATGGGTTAGCTGCAAGGGGCACTGCAGAGAGAAACAGAAGGGCGTCATACTGAAGCCTATGCTGTGAAGAGTGATTTCTTAGACCTAAAACGCGTGATTTTTGTTGTTGGAGAAAACAACGTTATTTTAAGCCTAAGAAATCCGCTCTACCGTTGTTTTTCCCTCCATTTTTATGTAGTGCACCTTGTAGTTATGCCCTCCAAAACCCATACTGGTGCCAATAAGGCGGCAAATGTCACTCCTCTATGCTCGCTCATCTGGGACAGTGAATTAATGCAAATAAATGCAACGCCCCCCCCCCTGGTTGGGGTTGGGTGGATAGTCGATTCGTTGGCAGTGTAACGCCCGCCCCCCCTTGTTAGTTACTCTCACTAACCAACCTCGACGAGCATGGTTTGTTCGGTTGTGTGGTTCACTGCATGAAGCAGAATTTGAATATTGTATGCACAGACAACAGTCTAAAATTAACCAAGATCAGCGGATTACGACGTGACATCTCACAGAATCAACGCGACTAGTTATGCAATAGCGTGAGTTCTTCACAACCTGAGTTACACAGGTCAATATTCAAAGGCACCAATGGTAAACAAACAAGTACATTCACGATATAACGCCCAACTATCTGCGATACTTCCGCTTTCGGATTATGGGATAGGAACCGTCGTTCTGGTAAACTTACGGCAAATTCAGTCGCAGCGACTAAAAACTGTTGGAGAAACTTAAGTCTGACGATTAGGGTAAAACACGCACAGTTACAGTTAAACTGTGTAAAAGTTTGCAAAATTTATCATAGCACTGGCTAATTTTTGAACTAATTTTCCAATAGCTGTTCGATTTTATAAATTGATGTTTGCATCGCTTTTAAGATATACTGCGTTTTCACATTTGTGGCAGCATGCCCGTAGTGTGATTACGACAGGATTGTACGACGCGTTTCTCACGAATATCATTCAGACGAGAACGGTGGGCACCATGGGTGCCCGCCATATTTCTTCTGTTTTTAAAATTGTTGTTTTAATCTGGAAGTGCTATTAAGTTCTTCACAGGGCGTTACAGCAATTTTGTAAATAAAATAAATAAATAAATCGATTGTATTAATGGCTTCTTGCGAATCTCATTCAGACGAGAACAGGAAGTTAGCTAGTGCCAACTTGGAGTTAGCGTGTCGGCCAAGCGCCGGAAACATTGTTGACTGCGAAGGTTTGGAATGCATTGTTTCTAGTATAGTTGCAACCCCTTGCTAAGCAGCATTGGCCCCGATTGGTACTTGGGTGGGTGACCTCCTGGGAATCCATTCCGGGTGCTGCAGACATAGAGCCTTAGGGCTTCGTCGGGCAGATGACCGAGTGCGGTTAACGCTCGCTAAAACCTTTTGAACCCTTTTTGCAACATTCTGCTGGCACCTTCTTCCATTTCCCATAATACCCTTGTTATTTCGCGGTTGTCAAGTAGCCAAAATGTATAAAAGAACGGGGCTAGAATGCAATATCAGTTAACCTTCGGCGTCCACTCCACTTAGGGTGTGGTATGTTAACGCCTCCCTGCGTTTTGCTGATTACACCTTAAGTATAGGCCTGAATTTCTACCCCTAACTTAAGCCTTTTTCTAATGACAACCCTGAATATTCTGAACCCTGCCAACCCTAATTTAAACCTAACATTCCTTACCTTGATACTCTAATAGTTTCAGTCTAATTTTCGAACTCTCCTGTTTGAGCTTTTTCGATAATAACCCTTGCATACTAAATAATCGCTAAGAGAAATCAAACAAAAAAATAGGCCTACAATGTGCATCGGGCCTAATTACACGTTGAGCCCTCTAGTAGAGTATCAACTTACTAATCTTACGGCGCCTTTACGTAACGACTCGCATTTGCATTCTCGTACATAGAAGCTAGAAATCATATGAAATTCCAACATGACGGCGGGTTTAGCTCTGCCGGCTCGTATCGAAAACAGTCAATAATGTGAGTTCGGAAACTATTGTGAAAATCGTTTCGTCTGTCAGGTAGGATTCATTATCTTATTGTCACGGATTATACGTCTACAAGCATTTACTCAAGCGATGTTGGATTTAGCTGATCCTAGTAGCATTGTTACCATGGTAACGACGCCTTTGCCATCGCGATTAAATTCTAATTAAATTCTAATTACGAGAATGCAAAGACGAGTCATTGCCCAAACCCGACCTTACGGTAACTATAAAGTTTAGGGAAAAAATTAGTTCAGTTTAATCTATTAGTCTATCAACCATTGATTAGGCCTATACTGATTTCGGTTATCTTCTATACAGCAGCGTCAAGTGACGTCATATGGCTGCAAGAGAGATACCTGCAAGGGGCACTAGATTGGAATGGTGGGTTAAACAACGGCACTTCTAGCTTTGAGAGTGGATTTCGTAGGCAAAAAAAACCGTTGTTTTCTCCAATCCCTAATGCTGCTTAGGTTGTAATTGGAAAATAAAGATTCCACTTGCTTAAAAATGTCAGCAACTGCCAATAAATCGACAAAAATCGCGCATTTTAGGCCTAAGAAATGCAGTCTAACAGCATTGGCTTCAGTAAGACGCTCTTCTTTTCCACCACCAGTGCACCTTGCAGTTAACCCAGTTACTGGCTCCACCATAGAGTTATATACAATAATGCTACGTCGTATCACTGCCCTATACCATCACCAGTAAACTATCCGGGCCAAAATACAACAATATTGCTGAGGTAGACAAAATGGCCGCCACGACTGATCCATTTCTTCGAGGTCTGTTCGGGAATTGCAATAATATCGTCTTTGATTGGTGAGTTGTGACATCTATTGGCAGCTATAGTGGCGGCTAATTTTTACGTAAATTTTGGTGGCAAATTTTTATTATCTATAAAAGTATTTTTAAACAGTTTTAAAAGTTATCACTCAGCCATAGTTAAGCTATTTCTTTGGGCTTGGGAAAAAAAAGCGACACGTTCGTAAATCCAAAAAGTGTTGCAAGGGAAGGGAAGTTCGCAACCTCTGTGCTATCAGTTTCACCCTCGGCTGACAAAAATCGGTAACAGAACAAATCAATCGTATCAGTGGGACTTTCTGCTGCCATATTGTCCAATCCAGCCGCGTGTGCTATTTTTCATCTAAGATCCGGCCGGTAGTGTAGTAGAATCCCGTCTATACTATAGGGCAGTGACACGACGTAGTATTATTGTATATAACTCTATGGTGGAGCCAGTTACTGGGTTAGCTGCTAGGTGCACTGGTGGGGGAAAATAAGAGCGTCTTACTGAAGCCAATGCTATTAGGCTGGATTTCTTAGGCCTAAAACGCGCGATTTTTATCGATTTGTTGGCAGTTGCTGACATTTTTAAGCAAGTGGAATCTTTATTTTCCAATTACAACCTAAGCAGCATAAGAGATTGGAGAAAACAACGCTTTTTTTAAGCCTACGAAATCCACTCTCAAAGCACTGGCTTGACTAGAAGTGCCGTTGTTTAACCCACCATTTTAATCTAGTGCCCCTTGCAGGTATCTCTCTTGTAGCAATATGACGTCACTTGACGCTGCTCTATTAAAAGTGCAGGGAGGAACGCAGTTACTATCTCAGTTGGCATTGGGCGTTGTAGATGAAACAGCATGAATGCAAAAATTGCGTCGGCGCAAGCCAGAATGTTTTTTTTTTATTTAAACAACTCACTTTATAATTTTGTAGGCTATTGTCTTATAATTTTTATGCGGCGATCTATTGGCATAAATAATTTTAATTTTTACCACGGTGAGTCCTTTAGATTTTTGATCTCGTGGTAATTATTAGCAAATTTGTACACACACACATACACAGATGAAGGTTATTGTATAGGCGCGCAATGGATCATTTACTTGTTGGATGCAGTAAATATAGTTCATAATATTTAACAGAAAATCTCCTAGACGCCACACTTTAAAACGGATTTTTACCAAGGGATTGACTAACGGAAAGTAAATAGACCTTTGGGGCCATACTTGATGTGGCGGATCAAGAAAAATGGCGATGGGAGGAATGTCCCCAAATGCGTATACGAAACTGTTTTGATAATTGTGAAAGGCTGAGTTTGTCAATTTACTATTCCACTTCATATTTTTTTTAGGCAAGTATAGTCTTACATTTTAATTCAGCGGTCTAGTGGTATAAATCCTTTCACTTTTAACAGCATTTGATTTCAGAAACTCTGATCGCAAGTAAATTATTAGTAGACGATCATAATTGTGGAGTGGGGTAAACATACAGACAACGCCCTATCTGACCCGATTTTACGAATACGTTACATGTGGCTGACGCGTAACGCAAAGCAACATATCGATCCGTCGCCGATCGATCATGGCAGTCCAGCTACTTGTCTATAAAACTCCATATTTGTCCTGAATATGATTTTGGTTGAAATGCCACTTACAAAATTACGCAGAAGTGTCTTCGTGGGTTGTTGGAACACGTATTATCTCTTCACAAAGGTATTCGTGTCATTTGTCGAAATGACAAGTCGTTATTGTCCTCTAACTTTAGGTTTGTGTGTCTCGTTCGGTCAAGGCTAATGTCCTGTTGAATGGCGGGGGTGGGGGAGATTTTGGTAACTCAGTTTGATCGTAAATCAGGTTACGGTCATGGGCGTATTCGTTCGTGTCGTATGGAAGTTTGCTTTGCTATTCAGAGCAGTCTAATTTAGGCCTAACAAAATATGGCTATAGCTTGTTCCACATTATGTTTTCAGAAAACTGACAGGATGACGACTCGTTTCCTTGCACTTAGAGTGCAAAAACATGTGGATATCACATTTGTACACTCTACAAAGTTACTGTTAGAGTTTACGAATAGGGTGTTTACGGATTTTTTGCACTCGTAGTGGAAGAAAACCTGGCGTCATACAGTCAGTTTTCTGAAAGCATAATGTGGAACAAAGTATAGTCTGAAATTGTGACGACAGGAGACTGAATACTTACGGCTGCTTGATTCATTATTTGGACGGGTGTATATGCGAAGGTAGGACCGTATCGAGCACGCATATGGCAGTGGTTCGGGGGGGGGGGGGGGCGCTTCGCGCGAGGATATAATTTAGTAAAATCCTGAAATGTGCACTTCTCTCTCCATAGTCGCGCGAGAATGATAAACATTGTATAACTCCCCAACCAGAACTTGTTGGAAACTCACTGTCAGAATATACAAAGAATGAAACTCCGTGTGTGCGCAATCAGAACTGGGCTGCGGCGGTGGGAGTGCTTCGCGCGGGAGCGATAAATATTCATAAAGTCTCTCCAATCAGAACTGCCGGAAACTCACTGCCGGAATAAACGAATAATGAAACTCCAAGTACGCACATAACTATAGTGGGCCGTGCTTCGCGCTAGAACGATAAGCACCATAAAACCCTCCCCAATCAGAACTGCCTGAAACTTACTGCCAGAATAAACGAAGGATGAAACTCCGGGTGTGCGCAATTAGTACTGTAAGGTGTTAAATCTTGAAAAAAAATTCTCCTTCCGACAGTCCGTTGACTAAAAGTCCGAAACCATACTGGCGTACAGAAAATCCAGACTATTTATTCATACAAAATTACTGAGATCGCTGTTATGCACGACATAGTCCGAGACTGCTTTTATTTTCGCTTTTACGTTAAAAAGTGGAAGCCACTCAGCTTCATAGTTGATAATAGTGGTGCGTTAAGTAATTCCTAGTTTAATATTTTTTTGGGGTGGGTGGTGATGGGGGAGATTTTCATTCTGGGGCTTTTTAAGTCCGTGAAAAATTTAAAATGTTGTGCTTGGTCTTTGAAAATCTATGTTTTAATTATTGTTATAGGCCTACGAGATATGCAAGCCCTAACATAAACACTCCTATAGCAATTGATTTTTATAATAATACGTTTATTCTTCAAACGGTCCGAAGTTCTGCATGAACTTGAGTGTGCCGGATTACAATATAAAAATAAAACATGGGTATGCAAGTATATGGTGCAAGGCAAATAATTGATGATATCGTGCATGTTTAAACAATGAAACAATGTAATAACAAGGTGGGAACTAAAAATCGTTTCGCACTTAACCTACGCCTACACATTTACAACTGATAACATCACGAAAAATGAGCAAAAGAAAAACATGCAAGCAATGTAGACAGGAGTTTCTTCCTTTCTTCTCTGTCATAATTGTCATGTAATTTAAAAATGATGACGCATTATAAAAGTCGTTTAGATGGGCGGTGAAAAACTAATTTTTGAGTTGTTAACGTCACGTAAAAAGTAAGCAGCTTGACTCTTTCTAATGATTTTTATTTCATTATTGTAGCAGTCGTAATGAGATTTCATTGAAAGTGTTGGGGGATTTTGTAGCTGTTGGGTCCTTTTACCGTAATGGTTCCTCTCAAAGGGTACCTCATATCGGTAGACAGATTTTCACAGGCAAACATTTTTAGTATTGGAGCTGATTTATATTCATCATTAAAGTAAATTTTGAGAACAATTACGAAATCTCTCAGCTGTCTTGTTTTAAGAATATCTGTTTTCCTATAAGACTCCTTAGCCTTCAAATTTCCGTATTTATTGAACAATATTTGTATAATTATTATTATTTTTTTTTTTGTAATTTACGGCTTTGCCACTTACTGCCACTTAACCGCGCACTGCCACTTAACCAGTTCAATGTCACAATGTAGCGCAGTGATAATTTTTTTTTTTAAATTTGTTGTGTGCTTAATGATTACTAAAGATTACTGAAATTCTTGCTATTGTTGCCTCCGAAGAGTATGATATTGTTGTCATTGCAGAAGCCTTCCCACAAAAGGTCAACTCTGACTCACAAGTGCACATTCCACACTACAACATGTATAGAAACGACTGCACTAGCAAACGTGGAGCAGGTATGCTGATTTACGTCCGCACTAATCTTTCCAGCTGTGAAATTATCGATTTAAATTGTCAAGCTAGCAATAACTGGGAAACCTCCTGGATTCGAATTGCTGTTTATGGTAAAGAGTGTGTCACTCTTGGTTGCTGTTACAAAACTACAAAAATCCCTGTCGAAGATGAAATTAATTTTCAAAATGCCATCAGACAACAAATGGACTCACACATCACATCTACTGTTATTGTCCGTGGTGATTTCAACTGTACCCAGATATCAACTGGACATCCAGCCAGTGGAGTGACACTATTCTTCCCAATGATACAAGTGAACACAATGGCGTCACATGGCAACTGACCTTAGTCAGAAAAACCCCAGACGCGAAAACGCTCCAAAGAGAGACTACTTTAATACAGACTACGATCTGGCTCAACAGTTTCTAAAAAAGAGTTGACTGGTGTGATCTTCTTGACGATGCTAATGTGGAAAATAAGTGGTCTTTCTTTCACTACAATGTCGTTAACTGCATTGACCAACTTGTATTAATCCCAAGATCTAAACTATCACCTGCTTTTTTCACCTATCACCTGCTATCACCTAAAAAAAAAAGAAGGCCTGAAAAAAAAATTTAACTGAGAAATCGTCTTTGGAAAAAGTGGAAGCAGGAACCAAGTGAAGAAAACAGATCCAACTTCAACAAATTTAGAAATACCATTGTTAATGACATCAGAAATGCCAAGGAAACACCGGATGACCGGGTGCGGTTAACGCTCGCTAAAACCCTTTGAACCCTTTTGAATGCCAAGGAAACATATGAAGAATACATTGCTGACAAGTGCTGTAAAGACCCAAAAGTCTTATATAAATATGCCAAAAGCAAAAAAAAAGGACACCATAACATGCCTTAGACTGGAAAATGAAATCACCGCTGACCCACAAGAAATGGCTAATGTCTTTGGTAAAGCCTTTGAACAAGAAAATGATATCATTGATGTTGATTATAAATCCTTCCCTGCCCAGTGCAATAATGCTGATAAGGTCCTGACCCGTGAAATAGATATTTGCAATATACTAGTTAGCCTTGATCCTGGTAAATCTCAAGGTCCTGATGGCATCCACCCTGCTATTCTGAAAAAATTGTGCCGCTACTCTCTCTAAGCCACTTAAAATTATTTTCCAACCTGTGATCGATTCTGGTAATTCTCCTTCTGCGTGGAAGTGTGTTGACGTCGTCCCTGTTCAGACCTTCAGAAAGGTTCCCACCTTGATGCGACTAATTATAGGCCTATCAGTCTAATTCCGGTTGTACCAAACGGACGGCAATAAATTACGAGCTATTAAAGGCACTGTTGAGGAATGGCACTCGGCGTGTCGCCGCAGTCGCCGTGAGGAGGTGGTGTTGGCCCGTTTGCGCATTGGTCACACTCGACTTACTCACTGTTTCCTTTTGCGGGGGGTTGACCCTCCTGAATGTTATTGGTGTCGGCGGCCACTTACGGTCCGGCTCTTACTTGTTGATTGTCGCCATCTTGATGGTGTTCGTCGTCGGTTCCATCTTCCGCATGACATTGCGCGTCAGTTGGGCGATAAGTCTGTCCTCCTGTCCGGTGTTTTTCAATTTTTGCAGGAGGTACAGATGTATGACAAGATTTAGATTAGGGGTTTGAATAACATCTCTGTAATGTGTGGTGCAGTGGCAACCCGGACCACTGCACTGTGACTGAGGTTGGCGCTAATGACCAAGTTGTCGACGCGCCATTAAGCCTCAATCCCCCCCCCCCCTGTACCAAACGTTTTTGAAAGAATTATTTTAAATCATTTACAGAGTGAACAATTGCACCACAACAAAAATCCACACCAACACGGATCCAAAGGCAAATCATGCAATACTAACTTGCTGACTGGGATCACTGCATGGAAGAGAGAGCTAGGCAGAAAAAATCCAACTGATGTTATCTACACTGCCATCAAGAAAGCTTTTGGTTCCATCCCCCTATACCGATTGTTATCCTAGCTTAAACCTTGCAACCTTATTCCTTATGTTTATAACTGGATTTGTGACTATGCTTCCAATCGATACCAAAGAGCCACTTTCAGAGGTAAATACTCTAACTGGTTCAAACAGGAAAGTAAAGGAATCATTCAAGGTGGAAACCGTAGTGCATGGCTTTTCAGTAAAGTTGTAGAGGATATGCCAGAAGGTCTGATTAGGAGCATCCTCATATACGTATATGACGTAAAGCTCTACCACAGATCTGATACTATTGAACACTGTGAAACTCTACAAAAATATATTCACAAGTTAGAAGCCTGGGCACTTGACAATGGCACGTGCTTCCACCCTTCAAACGTTTCGTTCTACGTATTAGAAAAAAACGTGCTGCAGACTTCACTTATTCTGTTGCCAACCAACCAATTTCTCACGTTGACTCTATAAAAGACCTTGAAATCATTATTGATAATGAACTGAAATTTCACATACAAACTGAGCATGTGTGGAAAGGAAGCCCGCAAAATGTGTTTTGCTTTACGTTCTGCTTTCACTAACTGGAGTGCTGACATCACACGGAAATTACATTTAACTTTTATCCGTTCGAAAATTCAATATTGTATACAGGCATGGTCTCCATACTACGAAACTGATAAACATAAAATCGAGAAAGTTCAGAGAATGGTTACTTGTCAGTGCAAACAGTTAAAGCAACTTCCTTATGAAGATCGGCTTAAACAGTTAAGCTTCCTACTATGCAGGAACGTAGAATTAAGCCATCTTATTTTAACATACTAAATCTTAAATAAATCTATTGATTTGCCCAGTGAACGCTTTTTCGAACTCTCCAATGTTGGTTTTACTCGTGGTCATACAAAGAAGCTCAAGAGGCGAGCATTCAGAACAGACATCAGTAGGTGGAATGCTTTGCCTGAGTCTGTGGTGAATTCTACAATGCTCAGCCGCTACAGTTAAATTTTGATACTGTTTGCAAAATTTATCCTAGCACGGGCAAAAGTTTGAACTAAGTTTCTAACAGCTGTTCGATTTTATAAATTGATGTTTGCAGTTAAGATACACAGCGTTTTCACTTTTGTGGCAACCTGCCTGTAGTATATCGTTGTCTTCGTCGCACACCACAGTGTATCCCACGAAAATTATTCAGGAGAGAACGGTTGGCACCATAAGCGTCGTCATACTGCTTCTGTTTTTAAAATTGTTGTTTTAACCTGAAATTGCTGTTATGCTCTGTATAGGGCGTTAGAATAATTTAGTAAATAAACTAAAAAAATAAATAGATTGTAGTATTGGCCTCTCGCGAATCTCATTCAGACGAGAACAGACAGTTAGCTGGTTCAATGTTGTCGTTACCGGCGTCGGCCAAGCTCCATAAGGAATGCTGATTGAGAAGGTTTGGAATGGATTATTTCTAGTACAGTTACGACCCCCTGGTATAATTCGCCAATTCGAAAGAGGACAGCAGCCATGTTGAGCGTTTTCTTGTAATCTGATTGGCATTTCCAATGACTAAATTACGCCGCGATTTTCATAACTAAAACGAGATCACGTGACCCACACCAGCCTATTGGATAACGGAGAATCCGGAACGTGGATGATGTGTTTAAAATTGGGCAACGCTTGAAATGGTAAAAAGGCGCCTTTAAATAAGAATTCTACGCCCAGCAGTGGTTCATACTAGTGGTAAGAGAACGGTTGCATTGTTGCGCAGTGTGTCGTCATGATATGAATCCGCTGCGGCAATGATCCAACAATGAAAGAGTTGTGCAAATAAGATAAACATTCTCGTAAATCACATGATCGCTGTTATTGCTCCAATGGGATAGTTACCCTTTCATGTGCAGCTCAACTCAGTTCTTTCTTTGTGTAATTATGAGCTCTAGCTATGAACTCAACAAAAATTGCAAATTATTGCAAACATCTTAACCAAGCTTTCTCAAAACAGAACGAATGGCTCAAATAGTCTCTCTACCCACGAACTATACTGAGCACCAGGAAGAAATAAAATTTACTGAAACACAAATCTTTAAATTACACAATTTTACCTACATCTAGAAGTTTTGTGGCTTAGTATTTTTTTGCAAATTAGATACGCATAAATGCCATAATTGTTAGCAGCTTTGTTAAATGCCGTGATTGATAAGACAAAATATTTGGCGATGATAGTCATCTGTCCCTCACCACTCCTCATCATCGATCTCTTTCCTAAACTCATATCACTGCTTAGCGATCGATTGCATCAAAAGTGGCTGATTCCGTCAAAATTGACGTCACGCATTAATTGTTTTAGAATTTACTTGATGGCTACATTGATGGGAAAAATGGCGGCCATTGTCAATAGAGAAGTGCTTTAGGAACGTACGCCTACCATCATGCTTGCATTATACTCGATTTGCAAAAGGGGGTCGCTATTAACATTTAACCTAAATACCACACAACTTTTATTAGTCATTGTCGGATAACTTGTTGCCTTCTTTTAGCTTTTTGGCCTTCGGCTTTACGTCTTTAATTAAACAGACATGACAGCAGACTGTCATTAGAAGCAAATGCTTCTGGGGCTTGTACCCATTAGCTAAGTGCGAAGAGGCAATCATTAGTTTGACGTAAAACGATTACTATTGCAGTTGTTTAGAGCGAAGCGACCGAAGAGAGCGGGGCTCCACTATTAAAGGATTCCAACGCAAACTTTGTGGCAGCATTATGGAAAAACTATTGCTCTGAATGATTTTAAATGTTGGACATAGTCACGGCCTTGTACAGAACAGGTTTACTGCGAAAAAAAAGGGATCGGGTACGTGGTTGACGAGCAATCACCAAAAAACTGCATCTTGATAAATCAGGGGGAATCCCGGAGCTCCATGTTTGCATCTGTATTTATTTAATACCGATCCCTAGACGTTTATTGCTGCTAACAATATGTATCCTGGGACAATATGTCAACAATATGCGTCGTCTATACAGTTGCCAACAATATACATGTTGGTGCATCAATATGTCAGCAACATGAATCCTGGTTAGAAAACTGCTGTAGTGATAGATTCGTATTTTGTACGTATAGTAGCTGAATGACTTGTTCTCTTCTTTTAGCTTTGTGGGACGTTCTGTGTGATGACAACCTTCACCATTATATATATAAATATCTATGTATGTATTTATACATGTATATAATATTCATATATATAATATATATATATATATACAGATCCTAGCAAAAAGATACTGCAGGTCCGCCATCTTTAGTTGGTGTTTGTAGCAGAGCTGATGAGTTCGATGTTTCATCAGTAACGTCACACTGGGTGATCAGTAAACTTTTCGAGTGTTTAAGAATAGCTTTAATGAGCTTTGGCGACAGCGATTGAGTTCTTCTATGTGTTTTAAAAAGAGGTTGTCATGTTTTAAACTTTGAAATGTTCTCATAAAAAAGATGACTGAACAGCGTCGAAATATCGACATGTGGTTGGCACAGCCGTATGGGTGTTTTCAACAATTGTGTGTCTTATCATGGCCCAGTTTCAAACACAAATTGCGTTCACTTTCTGATATGAACGAGGAATAAAACAAATCCTTGTTCTCTGGAATTGGAGTTGAAATTATAGTTCGTTTCGTTCGAGTGACTCTAATCCTTCCTTATTTGTGCGCCTTCTCAGCTGTGAACTCTATGGGGATATGAACTCTAATGCTTATTTCTTAACATCAAAGCCTTATTTTTTTCAATTAGTACTAACATTTATTGTAATTATAATATGTTCGAGTCAGCGGCTATAAAAATATCCTTGCCTCGTTTATAATAAAGTTAGTGCCCAGTTAGTGGTTTAACCTTGGACTAACTACTCTCTCTTCGAGATGGACGATTCACGTACGGCTTCCTGTAAGCTCGATCATTGTGTTCCGACCAATCGCAGCACCAGTTCGAAATTCTTGCGGGGAACAACACGACAGGCGAAACTAGAAACCAAACATGGAGGCAACAATACCTTCGGAAACTGACGACATACTCGTTGCGTGGGCAACATCCGAAGTTGAAGAACTTATCTTGTGTCCGATTCAAACCAAATTCCGTTCGGTACAAGAATTAATGTGAACCACGGAAAAAGATTCAGCCTAATCGCCGCTCCATGAAACACAAAACCATGGTATTATACTTAGCCCCGCTCATCTCTACAACCCGTTCTAAAATTGATTGTTGGATTTAAAAAAAAAAAAAACTTAATCAGCGATTCTGATCTGCCTTGGGATTATTTTAATACCCTAATCTTACTTACGATATTTTTTAGGCGATTAATTTAGTATTCTGGTTATCAATTGGTTCTAGTAATGCTAAATAGATCTTTCCCCGACCGAGCAGTTGGTGGCGCTGCCAGTCGCCTAACGGTCGCTGGCGTACGAGCTTTGTGTGGCAGCTGAGGTATGTGATTCGTCCACCTAGTAGTTCGTCCAAGGTTTAACCGTTTTTTTTTTAATTGACTGTGAGTTGTTTTGTGTGTTTTTTGTGCTTTTTTGATGCTGAACCTGTGGCCAATTGCGTGTTGTTTAGCTTTTTTTTTTTTTTTTAGTTTTTAATAACCCTGCTACAGACTAAAAATTAAAGGTGCTTTGCAAATTTGTACGTTCCAACTTGTTTCACGAAAATCACTTGTTTGCCACACATTTTCATGCATTTCTTACGAACACAGAAGCTTGCAATTGATATAGGGCAGTGACACAACGTAGTATTATTGTGTATAACTCTATGGTGGAGTCAATAACTGGGTTAGCTGCAAGGAGCACTGGAGGGCGAAAAGAAGGTCGTCTTACTGAAGGCAATGCTATTAGGGCGCGTTTACGCAACGGCTCGCCTTTGCATTCTCGCAGCTAGAAGCTAGAAATCATCTGAAATTCCAACATGGCGGCGGTTTTAGCTATATCGACTCGCAATGAAAACGCTGAATAATCCGAGTTCGGAAGCGGTTGTGAAAATTTCGTCAGGAGGAATTCTTTATCTTATTGTCACGGATTATAAGACTTAAAGCATTTACTCAAACGACGTCGGATTTAGCTAATCCAGATAGCTGTATTACCATGGCAAAGACAACTTTGCCATTGTGATTAAATTCTAGCTGCGAGAATGCAAAGGCGAGTCGTTGCGTAAACCCGGCCTTAGAGTGGATTTCTTAACCCTATAAGCGCGATTTTTGTTGTTGGAGAAAACGACGTTCTTTTAAACCTAACAAATCCGTTCTCAAAGCACTGTCTTGACTAGTAGAGCCGTTGTTTTCCGTTACATATTAATCTAGTGCACCTTGTAGCTATTACCTCCAAATAGTGTCTCGTAGCCAATATGACGTCACTTGACGCTGCTCTATACCACCATATACAATAAACGGTGCGTCAGCTGTACATGAACAACATTCTTGTCGCTCTGATGTAATACGTGCTGTTCTTAATAAAGGATCAGTGTTTTCTTCAGTTGTTATGCAGACAGCGTCGTTGTCGACTTGATTCAACACAACCGGAAATGACTGGCTTTAAGCATGTTACTATCAATGGAGGAGGTTTTTTTTGGTATCTCAGGTGCTTGTTCCCGACTTTCATAACAATTATTTTATATCGTTGGCAAATTTTTTTATCATTTTTCTTTATGCCACAATAAATCGGAAAATTAATGATCTTTACACCATTTTTCACCTAGAGTCAGATGACACAGTTTATTGAGAATAAGCTAATGCTGCTGGGTTCAAAGCCCGCCTATTTCAACGAATTGTACCCCATTGGTGACATATTTATTTACTCTCACCACCATCAGATTCACAAAAACCGAATATCTTTCGGTTAATGTACAATGCCCAGTCAAAAGGGTCAAAGGGTTTTAGCGAGCGTTAGCCGCACCCGGTCATCTGCCCGACGAAGACCTACGGCCCTGCGTCTACAAAACCCGGAATAGATGGCCAGTGGCCGCCAATGTTCTTGCAATGAGAACAATGTGAACTTGGCAGGCAGACCACTAGTGTGGTCTTTCTTAAACAGTCGTAGTTTCTGAGGCAGAAACAACGGAGTTCGTAGATTTTCTTTAAACTCACTCTTAATTTGATACGTGGAGTATGAAACAGTCATCAAGTCCTTTAACAAAACACTATGGCATCCAGGGACCTTGGATTATATGTAGCTTTGATAGGGTCGGTCCACTTAGTATTAATCCTACCGCGAGAAACCATGCGAGATTTTGGGAGTTGCTTTAACATATCTTAAACGCGTGTGACGTCTCTGTTCTCATTTCACGCCATTTTACTGATTCTTGCATCTCATTGGCTGTTCATTTTGCTGATGAGTAGACACAATATTGGATTGACAAACGAACGAATACTTATCATAAAACGTAAGCTGGACCGTTCAATTGTTTAATTGTTTTAAAGTGTATTAAGCTACCAGTTCAATCGACAATGTGACTGAAAATCGCAACGTTTGTTAGCAGACGGAGAGCACCGTCACTATAGTGATCATCGTAAAAGCACGCCATTGTTTTGGTTTGAACGCAACGACACCGTCTTGGTTAATCTAGTAAGAATTTGTCGTTTTGTTTTAACAATGCGTAATTTTAGCGATCAGTAAAGATTAATCGATGAGGTATTTCATTATTATTCATTAATTTCGTTAAAAACTACTGGCTAGTTGAAACTAAACTAAGTGTGGGTTTGATTCGAAGATTGGTTTGGGAGCAAAAACGTCGCCAACTGAATCTCGCTCGTGTATACCTTACCACAGGAAATAGCTGTGCTACCGACCCGGTAGAAATAGTTTGTTCCACATTGTTTTTGTAGAAAACTGACGGTATGACGTCACGTTTCCTTCCACTACGACTGCAAAAAACACACAAACATCACACTCATAGACTCTAACAGTATCTGTGTAGAGTCTACAAGTGCGATACCACATGTTTTTGCACTGCTATAGTGCAAAGAAACGTGGCATCATACCGTCAGTTTCCTGCAAACATGATGTAGTATTATTGTATATAGCTCTATGGTAGAGCCAGTAACTGGGTTAGCTGCAAGGGGCACTGGAGGGAAAAAAGAAGGTCGTCTTACTGAAGCCAATGCTATTAGACTGGATTTCTTAAGCCTATAATGCGCGATTTTTGTTGTTGGAGAAAACAACGCTATTTTAAGCCTAAGAAATTCGCTCTCAAAGCATTGTCGTAACTAGAAGTGCCGTTTTTTCCCTTACATTTTAATCTAGTGCACCTTGTAGCTATTACCTCCAAATGGTGTCTCGTAGCCAGTATGACGTCACTTGACGCTGCTCTGTAGTAGAAGGTCCCTGATGGCATCTTTCATTGGGTTCTAGAAGTGAACTCTCAAAAAATTGTAAACACACATAAAACAACAATGACCACTTTTGTAGCGGAGTGCAATTTGTCCCAGAATTCACTCTAACCGCGAACTATACTGGTAACGAGAAATAAATGAAATATACAGCAACAGAAATTTTCGTATTATTGCAATTTCAAGTAAATCTTTCAGTTTTAATACTTAGTATTGTTTGTTATTGATACACGCAGATAAATAACAATTATTAGCACGGTCAATAAATGCGAATCAAAAGTACTTGATATTTTATGACACTCACTATATCAGATGTAGGCAGCAATACCATTTCATTCAGTTCCAACTCCAGGAAAAAAAATATAAACCAAATAGAACTGTGTTTAATACCATGTCTTGAACTAGTACTTTTGTTTCGTGTGTCTGAAACCTGTTTATGAATGGTTCCAGAGTAAAAGAGTAATATGTAAAGACGAAATAAGGTGAATTGCACTTGTTTATTACAATAACAGGCCTTTTCTATTCTTGGAAAAACTAAAAGAATAATTAAAATCAGTTTCATACAGCATTTTATACAATAAAAAGAAAAAAACGAAATTTACCAATTGAGTACCATTTCTTGCCTCTAGATGGCATTGTTAGCAAAGTGAGGGAGGGGGATTGAGGCTTAATGGCGCGTCGACAGCTTGGTCATAAGCACCAACCTCAGTCACAGTGCAGTGGTCCGGGTTACCACTGCACCACACATTACAGAGATATTATTCAAACCCCCAATCTAAATCTCGTCATACATCTGTACCTCCTGCAAAAATTGAAAAACACCGGACAGGAGGACAGACTTATCGCCCAATTGACGCGCAGTGTCATGCGGAAGATGGAAACGACGACGAACACCATCAAGATGGTGGTGAGATGGTGGTGGTGGTAGCAAAGTGAGATAACTGATTTAACTTGTATGAGTGTATTTTTAATTTTTTTCTCTAAAAAGAATATACATCTGATCATCATAGAGAAAAATAATAACATCTGAAAAATGCACGAGTTGTTTCAACTGCAGTTAACAATGCCATCTTGAGGGGAAAAATGGTACCGTACTAAAATTGGCACGTCTCAAATTCTTTTTTTTTATTGCATAAAATGCTGCATGCAACATTTTTTTTCTTTTTCTTTTTATATTTAAGAGTTAAAATTGCCTATTGTAAATCAACTTATTGGCATTAACGAAGTGTTCAAAAAATGAACTAATTAACCGAATATAGAATTTAGGATTCTCATGACAACACCGTATTTGTATGTAGCTAAACAATAAGCTAATTCAGAATAGGATGGCGGCCATGTTGTTACGGCATTTGCTTGACATTTGACTGGCATTTCGAATGGTAAAATAGGCCTATATATAACTACTGGTCACATTAATTTTTGCTTTTATGTCCTGTTTTCCCCATCTTTCAAAGTTCAAAAACGTTTGATTTGTTGGTTATTAAAAATAAATCCCTCAGTTGTCTATTTTGATCGCGTTATGCTACAACAGTCAATTAAAACTGAAAAAAAAATGCCTTAACAACATGGCCATTGTCCATTTGTGAACCGGCCTATTCGATCACGGAAACCATCACTCGTTATTCGACAGTTTATATCAATAAGCTCTTCGTTCTGACCAATATGCCTGGGTTTCTATTCACTGAGTGTGGGTGAGTGAACATGCTCCCTCTTTTCCCCATGTTGCCGTGAAAAGATTGAACATGCTCATCCTTTTTCATTGCAACCGTGTAAAAAATGATCATGCTCGCCCTATCATTTTAATTTGATAATTTGCCACGGTTGATTGGTTGTCACAATGATCGCATACGCTGCAGTATAAGATCTGCTACACACCGACGTAAGTGAAATAGTCAGGGGTCACCCTGGTGATAAACCTGGGTGATACACCGGGTGTTCATGCTGATATACTGGTATTTTTTTCTTGGTTCATGCTGATGGTATATCATCAGCATGAACAAAGATAGCAATCCCGGATATATCAGCATGAATACCAGGTATACCACCCTGGTATGGCACCTGGGTGACCCTCTGACTTTTGGGATATACAGGGTGGGGCAGAAAGGACGGAACACCCTTGGCAATCAAAGATAGTTAATGTTAGGATAATGAAACTTTGCATGGTATGTAGGCGAACGGGGGGGCCAACTAACCATGAATCTATCACTGACCTTGACGCATATTTTCAAGGTCATCGTGATACTAACTTTTTACCTATGCTTCGTAGAACTCCAGTTTAAATTAGAAACTTGTAGACATTGGCAAACCATGGCCATTGCAAAAAACAGAACGAAATTCGGTACGCTAGTTTAGGAGTTACGAAAATTGCAAGCATCATTTTGTTGTGCTGACCGAGTGGCTTTGTCCAGTGGTACTCAAAGTATGAAGTATGAAGCATGCTTGGAAACAAACAACAACTGACACACTGATGACTCGACACTAGCTCAACACAACCTGCTACATTACACGTATAAACAGAATGGTGCTGCAAACTACAGCATCTTATGCAAGTTGGCATAGTTTAGTCACCGTGGTCGTCTAGAAATGAAACTAATGTTGTTCCTCCCCCAGGTTAACATTTCTGATTTTGTTTCAGAGCTGATCACGGGTAATGAATTGTGCCAATTTGCGTATGCTGCCAACACCATTACCTACCAATACAATGCATGGTGTACGAAAGAGCCTGACAAAACTGTTTGGCAGGAAAGCCACTCGGCCAGCATAACAGAATGATTCCTGAATGCCCGTAACTCCTAAACTAACGTACCGAATTTCGTTCTGTTTTTTTGCATTGGCCATGCCTTGACACTGTCTACAAGTTTCTAATTTCCACTGGGGTTCTACGAAGCATAGCTAAAAAGTTAGCATCACGATGGCCTTGAAAATATGCGTCAAGGTCAGTGATCGATTCATGGTTAGTTGGCTCCCCGTTCGCCTACATACCATGCAAAGTTTCATTATCCTAACATTAACCATCTTGATTGCCAAGGGTGTTCCGTCCTTTCTGCCCCACCCTGTATATAGATAGGTCGACTCCAACAGTGAATTTTTTGCTCATCCTCTAGCGATCAGCACTGATATGTGGGAGTTAATATGGGTGATTAGCTACTTTGCTAGTAACACAAAATCAACTACGGTGGAGTCTTTGGTTCTTCATAAATGATAGGTTTCCATGACTTGATTTTGAGGTTTGTTTCTCATCACTATGATTCCTAGGGGCACAATTCCTACAGTTTGCAACAATATACCATGGAAATTTTTCCAAAATATACTGAAGTCAGCAAAACTCTTTTTAGAGTTCCACGTGGGTTAAGGCACGTAAATAGAATCCACTTGCGACAAAGTGCGCACCAGTCAAATACAAAGTCAACGATGCTTCAACACACCACGTACTAACATTTGAAGCCTATCACAGTATCCTCGATAGAAATGGCATCCAGTCTTCCAACAAGTTGGTACGCAAACCAGTGCTACTTCAATTTGAGAATTTTGAAGACTGTGTGGCGAAAACAAACCATGATTCTCAAAAACAAATTACGGATAATTCATATCGAGAAATGTGGTTTGTTTTCAACGCACAACGTACGTTCACACAAAATTCTCAAAATGAACTATGCCAGTTTACGAATCTGTCACAAGACCGAACACCATTTCTATCAAGCAAACTGTGAAAGACCTCGAAAGCGTAGAATCTGAAGTAATTTAAAAGCTGGTTTTGACTTTGTGTTTATCTGGTGCTTCACTTCGTCTTAAGAGGATTTCATTTGCATGTTTTTTACAGTTGAACGCTGAACGCTGGTTGTCAACAATGGAAAATCTACAAGCTGTAACACCATCTAGTGTCCGTGATATCGTAAACCTTTACAGGTTGCTCCAAGTGCCCAGGACATGCCAAATTCCCTCTCAGTAATTAAATAGGCTTAAATAAGGCTTGTTTCTTTGAAAAAGAAGGCTTAGATTAGGCCTGTTTCTTTGAAAAATGATGCTTAGATTAGGATTGTTGCTTAGGATTTACTAATTGAACATGAAAACATGTTTATTAATACTATGTGAATTTTATTTTCGTGTCAAAAATCTAGTGGTGACGTTTCAGTGCATCTATATATTGGCTGATGCCGGGGTAGAGTTGATGGTGATGCGGATGGGGTAGGCAGTCATTGCGACAACCAATTCAAACGCAGTCAAAAAAATTAGAGCGAAAGACGAGCATTCTTTTCACGGCAGCAATGTAAAAGGGAAAGCATTAGGCAATATGAAGGGTAACGGCGATTACATTGTCACAATTAGTTACAAATGAAATGTTACGACATATATTGTTGGTGGAAAACTATGCGCTATCAAACTCTGTGCCCCAACAGAAACATTAGCCAATGCGACAACAAATGGCGCAATGTGACAACAAGGATTCCTACTAGGCAGGCATAGGTTACACCGGAAACAGGTAGTTTCATTTAAAATGACTGTGCGTTGGCCGTGTGACTTTGGTTTGATGCTTCAAACGCCATTATAGTGTCCGCGACCTATCTTGAGTTCTCCGCAGAACGAACACAGATAATCGATTGTACGTTTTTAGTAGCAGAGTGCCTTGTTGATATCCAAGATGGTTACAAAAACAATGGCGGCCGTCGGTTAAAGCCGCCCCTCCAGGAAGACGTGGCCGCTCATAAAATATTCGCAGGACTTAAGATGCGCCGCGCACACAATAATTGCTTCAAGCTTGGACTAACTATTATAACTAATCTCTTCGAGAGGGACGGGTCCCTCACCACAGTCGCAACATAAAGCACATTTCAGAAACCGCCCCAAGACGTGCAGAGCCACCACCGCTACCACCATGCGGCTGAAAGAACCCTGAGCAGAATGTCCAGGCTTGTAATGTGATGAACATCGATGCACAACGTGAAAGAGTAATTCGAAACTAGAAATTCTCGTTTTACTCTCGTCACTCGCGTTTAATCACATGGTCTCATGAATTCTGAAATGGTAATGGGAATCGCCCTTGGGATAGATGGGAACGCGATCGGTATTTCAGCTAGACGTCCCTCTGGAAGAGCATAGTTAGTCCAAGATGTGACAACATGGCTTCCTTCCAAATCGGTAAGCAGCTAGCTTCACGTAAAATGACTGTGTGTTGTCTGCAAGCTAACTTAGAGGAAGAGTCATCAGTTCTTGTGGTTGCTTTATCTCTACTTGTATTTCCGTTATGCTGGATGTCTCATTGCTGCCCCATTTGCTGCTGTTCTGCTCTCGTATTGGTTAGCTGCGTGAAACGCCATTTCTGCTTCAGCCTTGGATAAACAGTGCAACGCTGAAGCAGAAATGTAGTCCGAAGCTGGAGCAGAAATGGCGTTTCACGTATCAAACTATGACAACAGCACAACAGCGGCAAATGGCGCAGCAATGGAGTTTGTCCAGGCCCGAAGAGACTAGTTAGTCCAAGCTTCACATCCAGGATTGTGTTAAGCTATACAGCAGTGACACGACGCAGTATTATGGTATATAACTCTAGCTGGAGCCTTAATGGGTTAGCTGCAAGGGGCACTGCAGAGAGAAACAGAAGGGCGTCATACTGAAGCTGATGCTGTGAAGATTGATTTCTTAGACCTAAAACGCACGATTTTTGTTGTTGGAGAAAACAACGTTATTTTAAGCCTAAGAAATCCGCTCTTCCGTTGTTTTTCCCTCCATTTTTATGTAGTGCACCTTGTAGTCATGCCATCCAAAATCCATACTGGTGCCAATCTGGCGGCAAATGTCACTGCTCTATAGACAGAGGTAAACGTTAAAAAGTTTGAATACAATCTAATTATTACTTTTCCTGATATTTTCAAGATTGTGGCTTCGCCTGTTCCCAATATTTGATGTCACCTGTATCTTCTTCAAATACTACCTTGTTCTGTGCTCAAGAAGAAGTTTTTTGCTGTCAGTTTAGAAATTTTAAGTTACCATTTTGTCGTTCCGTTTTCAAGTGGAATTTTCACTATATTATCCTATAGTTTGTTCCCCATCAAGTTCGCAGGAAACTGATCGTATAACGCCACCGTTTCCTTGCACGACGAGTGCAAAAACATGTGAATATCACACTTGTAGACTACACAGTTACTGATTAGTCTACGAGTGGGATATTTACGTATTTTCTTTGCACTCATATTAGAAAGAAACATGACGTCATACAGTCTTTCAAACATAATGTGGAACAAATTATGGAAAAGAAGGTGGCCAAGGGACCTGAGAAATTGTGATGATTAATGTTAATGTAAACACAGTCAGTTATCAGTTCGTTTAACGGTTTTAAGCTTGAATAACATATTCGAGGTTTTTATAAATGTTTACTTAAAGCAAGAATTTATAGGGTTTGGGAGGAGAATTTGTAACTGTGTAAAGTCCCTATTGAAACACGTTAGATTCGTTTCTATTATTTCAGTCTGAGTTTTCAGAGGGCGTCACGTGTTCCATCTGCTAATTTTTGCTCATTTTCCAGCCCAAATCTAAAGTAAACTAAATTACAACTAAGCTAGGCTAAATAATAATTAAAATCAAGCTAGTTTCGTTGAGTTTAGTTTAATTTTAGGCTAAAAACTGAGTAGAAGTACCCACATAAAACACGTGGCGCCCTCTATAAACTAAAACTTAACTAATACGAATGTATCTAAGACGTTTCAGAAGGGGTCTCAGTCACAAATTCTCCTGCCCAACCCTATAAATTCTTGCTTAAAGTTAGTCTCCTTTCACATGTCGTGTTAAGCTCCTTGTCACATTACGTCACATGAGGGCAAAGGTTCAGTTCCACATAACCAGTCAATCCTGCACACCATTATCACACTCTTTAGTTGTGTCGATGTAAAACTTTTACATTTAGTTTTTATTTATTCACAATCAAACACCAACAAAAAATATTTTTATTGACAGCGTAAACTATGTACAAATCAAGTGATAAAAAAAGTGATAAACTTGAAACGAAAACGGCAGTAAAAGCATGTGCTTGAAGGAGTGTGACACAAAACTTCAAGAGTTTTAACCTCATAATGTCCAACCCCTTAGCAAGAATGTAAAATGTTCCGGCAATGAAAATCCAACTTTGGAAATATTTCATGAGAACACAATCGCACACTGACAAAAGAAGAGATGAGTGTGCAGCGATCTGGTCTCTATGCCAAGAAACCACAAGATCGATTCCTGCCACCAACCCACGTGCAAAACAAAAAAAACGACTCTTGAAACTTTTTTTTGATGAATCTCCACCCATTTACCCAAGAAGGAAAACACACCATGCTTGGAAATAAAGAATAAACCCTCTCATCGTAACTTGGACCAAATTGTCTAATTCTGCCTAGACCTGACAGAAAAAGCAATTTACCTAATGTGAAAAAAATGAAAATATAGTAAAGTATAAAATTATACTCGTTATGAGCTATGACTTACAAACGAACTCGAAGTAAAATGAAATGAAATATAAAATTAATTCTCTTTACATTATGTTTAAATTACAGTGATCTACACACTACAAGTGCACAATGAATTACCTACATACTAAAACCTTTATCTACAGATTAAAAACGAGTGATGATTCAGCTAACATCTACTTGTGCAGTATCCCAAATAAACCGAACATGAATTGATAGCTTATGAAATGCTAACGGCATAAACCCTGCTTATTACACCGGAGTTACTAGACTGCAGACCAGCTCAAAAATATTACCGTAGGCAGTCACTTCAATTCCACGCAATTTGTTCTTTGTTTTCTGGCGAACAATTAACGAAATCTGTAATTAAACTGATGACCGACGAAATACGCATGCGTGAGTGCTTTGACAACTTTGACAGGCTGGGTTTTGTTATTGATATTTTTCATAGTTAGTAACGTTTTTAGGCAAATAGCTCATATTTCATTCGGCGATCTGTCAGCATAAATTCTTTCCATTTATACAGGATTCGGTTTCAGAAACTACGATCGAAAGTAAATTATTGGTAAACGATCACATTTTAGCATGGGGTAGACATACAGCGCCATCTCTGATCAGGTTTTGCTAATGATTTATGCGTGAGGCCTAGAGCCAATGAAAAGACACCATAGCGGTCACGAACAGTGAATGGTGGCTACGTCTTGGTCGACAATTAATAATTGCTTGGAAAAAAATCATGATCCGACAACCAGTTGTCCAAAACGACCTTGGAATGCCAATACTTTGCAGAAATCTTAATTTAATCCATAATTAATGTAGAAAAATGTCGTATGATCAGTTTGACCAACATAATACGTAATATTTCCGCGTTGCTTACCAAGGGAAAAATGAAATAAAATATCTTTAAATTGCCAGATGATTGAAAATCCCATTGAATGACAATTCCATGACAAAAATAAATCTTAACCATTAACATTCGCTATTACATGTACCTTCATGGACGTACACTTGCCCAAACGTCAATCGAGGCAATCTTTGTATATTCGTTTATATATTTTTTTCGTTCTTTGGGCATTTGGTCATGGATTCCTCTGTTTGTTAATCATTACCCATTAAAGTATCCTTTGTTTGTAAATTTCTTACCAAAATACTATAACCGATAAAATGACGATCGGTAATTCTTGATTGAAACACCATTTTCAGTCACTTGGCCAACATGTTTTTAGTTAGTAACACAATTTTTTTTAGTCAGTGGAAGAACATTTTTAGCCGCTTCACCAACCACTTCTCTGGAACACCATTTCAGCCCTTGACCATTTTCAATCCTTGACCAACAATTTCATTGAAGCACCAATTTTTTTAGGCACTGGGCACTGAAACACTATTTTCAGTCACTACATCTTCAACGTCTTGACAAGACCATTTTTAGTCCCACCACCAACCACTTCTATGATCACCATTTCAGTCCTTGATCAACAATTTCTTCGAGACAAGTCACTGGATCAACAACTTCTGTGAAAGACCATTTTGTACTCCCTTGACCATTTTCAATTTCTTGACCAGCAATTTATTTTAAACACTCTTCGTTTAGTCACGAGAACAACAACTGTGAAAGACCATTTTCCGTCTCTTGACTGTTTTCAGTAACTTCCCCAACAGTTACTTTGAAACACCATTTTATAGTGACTGGACCAATCCGACGGTGAACCAGCAACTTCTGTAAAAGACCATGGTCAGTTCATTAATCATTTTCAGTTTCTAGACGAACAACTTCTTTGAAACACAGCCTAACTTTTAGCCTCTTGAAAAAAAAAACATTCAATCACTTGACCAAAGAGGCTTTCGATTAATACAGCTTGAACAATGTCTGGTTTACCCACACACGATATTTAGCCAATACTCGTGATTGTTCAAACTCTTTATGAATTTTAAACCCTGGATGTCTGCTTTTTCAACATATCCAGAGCTCTCCTACCCTCCCTCAGATTTCGGTTCTCTCTCTGCCTTTGCCTGTCTCTAACCGCAGCTCGAATATAATCCCTGACGTACTCGGCGATTTCTTCTTCCGTTGATTTGACCCTTGTTGGAGGCGCAAACAATCTCGGGAAACGAAAGAGACTGTACGGTTCTTCCTTTTCGCGTCGTCCTTCGCGGAGGGCGCCGCGAATCCGTGCGAAAAGCGGCAGTAAGTCGAGGGGGCCAAAGATGCGACGGGAAGCCGTCGGTTGCGCACGAAAGGAATCACTCGTTTCATAGGCCGACAGCGGATATGACGACATGACGGAATTTACGTTGCAAGTCGTGGTCATCCATATCAGCAGCAACACCTGCAAAATAAAATATAAAAAAATGCTCTGAATAAAATAATGACCCCAGGAAGTCCTGGAAGCACTGGGACATATTTAAAAAATGGTAAAATTTTCTGCACATCTATCATAATATCTTACTAGGAGTGTACTACAAAACTCAAACCACCTTATCAGAAAATTGTAAAGGTACACCCCTGTGTATCTTGGGAAGCAATCAAATATTATGATTTGCAAAGACTTAAAGCCCTAAACCTGACTGGCTGCTTGCAGCTATATGGCGTCGCAGGATGGTATACCAAAGATGTCAAACTCGGTCAATAAATGCCATACTCAGAACTAGGGGCAGCACGATAACTGATAATTCGATAACATCGCGCGAAAAATTTTCGTCGATTAACGTATTGCACTTTTTTTCTGATTTATCGAGTTACCGTGCAAACCCTGATGCTTAAATTGTCATAGCTCAGAAACCGTAATAGCTAGATACAAGCAGTTTGCGGCTTTGCGTGCAGAACTACAAGGGCTCTCCAACCAAGTGTGCAATACTGTTGCTAGCCAATTTAGCTGATTGGAGAGTTAGTTTAATGAAAACAATATTTAAGCATTAAGTAGCAGCACAATTGCTCAATTGTTTTTACATGGTCAGGAAACAATGGACTATGAGAAGTTCATTTTTATGTCTACTGGCCAAATGCCGCACAATTCACATGCGTGAAGGTTGCACTGTAGGCTTCAGCCAAGATTTTTATTAATTAACAAAATTAAAATGGTGCTTCCAGCCTTAAACTTTGCTTTATCGAGATATTATCGATTATCGGGATAATTTAAAAAAATTTTTTCGGGATAAACAATTTTCGTATCGTGCCACCCCTACTCACTACCTGAGTCCAGCACGTTTGACCTTCTAGGCACGTAGTAACGCATCGCTTCACACAAAATTGTCTCGTTGGGTTAGGGTTTTAGGCTGCTTCAGTGTTGTGCCTGTTACTCATGTTGATTGTGGCATGTCAAAGATCATGGGTTTTCCACCTTAATTTTTTTCAGCTAAATTGTCCCACTCGTCGTCGTGGGGCAGATAATCCAGTTCGGGTTCATGCTCCCTAAATCACAAGCAACAACGGAAGTGGGTGATATCTCTCTTTCTTCTCCTTTTCTGGGTCGCAACCCATATATGCGGTCAATAGTGGAACTACTGGTGGTAGCAGGGATAACAAAATCTGCTGTGGATGTTTTACCCTAATAAATTGGTGTGAAAACATGTTAGCCCAAGCACGGGGCAAATGCGCGACCCTAATGCGCGAAAAGAGCTCAATTCTTAAAGCCAAAGCCGACTGGGGTAGAAATTGCTTGTTTCTCCTCCTGGCTCCATGGCGGGTTTCACAACGCTGGAATTTTGCGAGGTCGAATCAAGAGGCCCGGAGCCGAGAAGCTACACCCCCAGCTTCTCTCGCAACGTCCTTGTGCAAACGGTGGAATATGAAGTAAGTTAAACGTAAATACGCTCACGTCCTACGGGCTTGTGAGGATTTATAACCTCCTGGTGAGACGAAGAAGTTGTTTTAGATTGAATTTCTCGGAGCTTAAGAACTGTTTTAAATTTCTGAATCTAACTAGACGTTTTGTAAAGAAAAGGAAGTCTTGCAATTGAAGGGGCAAGGGTTTGCCCGAAAAAACCCGCCTATTTTTTGGGGTCAGTCTAACCCACCTGAAAAGAACCATAATAAATTCAACTCGTGATTTAGCCCACAATTTCACCTATTTTTCACCTACCTGTGTTAAAAATTATCCTGATCTTAAACGTAAGCAACAGTTAACCTATAAAAAAGGTTAATATTACCACCTTTTTTAATATATTATTAATTACCTTCAAGCAGTTTATCTGTTTGTATAGAAAGGTATTATGTCAGTATCTCACCAACCTAAGAACCACTAGTACTGTTCCAGTAAATCACTCATAAACTAAATCAGAAACCTCTATAAAATTCGTAAAGGCCCGAAAAAATTCGACAAAACCGATAAAACCCGAAAAACTCTATAAAACTCGAAAAAAAACAATAAAACCCAAAAAACACCTACGTGTTGGTTTTTTTCATCAGAAAACCCCCGGTTTTTAAGCCTGGAAGGAGCATGCATGAGGAAATTGAACGGGAAAACACCGATCATCATGGGGGGCCCACGTAATGTCCAGAATCTACCCATAGATCCCATAGATTCTGAAGGAAGCTGGTAGTCAAAAAGTGCAAAGAACACTAAAACAGCACAGAGACTAAAAACAGGGCAAGGAAAACTAAAAAAGGGTAAAAAAAAACACTAAAAAGAGCACTGAGACTAAACAAGGGCAAATAACACTACAAAAGGCAAAGGGACTAAAAGAGGGGAAATGAACATTAAAAAGTCAAAAAAACTAAAAAAAAAAAAGGCAAACAGCAATAGAAAAGGGTAAAGACCACTAAAAACGGACAAGAACATAAAAAGAACGTAGAGACTAAAAAAGGGCAAAGAGCACTAAAATGGGGCAAAGAACACGAAAAGGGGCAAAAAGCACTAAAAAATGGCCAAAAACACTTTAAAAAAGAGCAAAGATAGATGTAACTAAAGGCAGACACTAATTTTTTCCCACCACGGCATTCAGAGGTCTAAAAAATAGGTGTCTATAAAAGAAACTAGTAATAAATTAGTAGTCCATTTTGAGCTTGGAAGCCTAAAATCAATATTGCAATCATGGAATAGCCCTTGTTTATGTTGGGCCAAGGAAAACATTATGGAAATGGGTTTTCTTCATAATTTAGTCGACTGAAAGGGGATCCAAAAAAATTGAGGGAGGGGAAGTGCTCAACGTTCCCGAATGGCGGAGGGCAAGTGCCCAAAGTTCCCGAATGTGCGGGCGTACCTTTTGTCCCAGTATTGAGAAGGAGTGGTCTATTTTAGTGCCACCTAACGGCACAGGGAGGGAAAAAATAACAAAGAAATTAGGGATTAAAAACCCATAAGAGGTTCTGCTTCTATTCCCATTATTTGGGTGTAGTTAATGTCGAAAGTTCCTCATAGTCATTTGATCTAATTGTCTACACTTTCATTGTCATATCCGCGAGTCATTAAGCTCCTGGCTGTTTTCTCCCTTCCTCCCCGCCTCGCCGAGTTCCGCTACTAGTACCAGTGGCGCCATCCTTTGACGGCTAGGTCAACCGTAACACTGTGTAGGCATCAGCATCAGTAGGTTGATTGTGCCTTGCCTAATAATTTTTGTTTTTGTTTCACAATAGGTTCAACCCGACTCTTATCCTACATGTGCGGAGGACGCAGAAGTATCCATGTTTACCTCTCGCTTATGTTTACCTCTCCATGTTTATGGACATTTAGCCATATTTTATTCATGTTTTATCCATGTTTAACTATCGCCCCACCATTTGCATAACGCCTACTGTGAAAAAACATTCGGGTTCAGTTCTCGGCTCAAGGTAATTTGGATATTACGAGACTCTTAGTTACGAAAGCACCATTAAGAGGCGTTAATTTTCCAGCCCTTGCGAGAATTTGCTGTAGTTGGAAGGCAAAACAAGTGATTTCAAACCCAGTCGGCCTAAGTTTGAAGAAACCATCTCCTTCCTCACTTCAAGGTATAGCATCAACGCTGTTGCAAGCGGAGTTGTCGCGTGCATGGATTAATCCTTGCACGAGTGATACCGTTCAAGTTATTGGATTCAAACCCAACAGCGTGTTGTTAAAGGTACATTCTGCCTGCCTTATAACAGCCACGCGCAAATCGCCATCCACGCATGTTACCATCGCACCGTTTTGCGAGACTCGGCGTTGTAATACAAAGCCAACTAAGATAATAGCTTCGTTTCTCGCAGCGAGGAACGAAGCTACTGTCTCAGTCGGCCTTGGGCGTAGTAGACGAAACAGAATGAACACAAAAATTGTCCCGTCGTAAACCGGAAAGATTTTCGTATTTTAACATCACGCTTTATAATTATTTTAGGCTAGTATCTTATAATTTTTCTTCGGCGAGCTATTGGCATAAATAATTTAAATTTGTACTGCATTAGTCTTTTAGAGTTTTGATCTCGTGGTAATTATTAGCAAACGATTAAAAATTAGTACATGCACACACAGAAATGAAACGTTGTGGCTATAATTGTAAGTGCGCAAAGGATTACGTAATCGCAGGATATTAAATTAGGTCCCAACATTCAACAGAACTTCTCCTAGACGCCACTTTTTAAACGAGTTTTTAGCAAGGGATCGACTAACGGTAAGTAAATAGAACTTTGGGGCCGTACTTGACGTGGGGATCGAGAAAAATGGCGTTGGGAGGAATGTACCTTTAATGCAGATTATCCCTGAAAAACAGTTCCAAAGTCGATCCACAATAATTGGTCGCACGGGGTGGCGGCCCAGAACAGGGAGATGGAGCAGCCGGCAGTATTACGATCAACACTTCTTTGTCGACCTGCGTTATGCCACTTCCGGTTCATCTAAATGATTCCATTTTTTGGCGTATGTGGTTGTGGTTTCCGCGAACCGTAACGATCAACCATGGCGTGGAAAGGGTTAATTCTCACATTTCGTATTTTTATGCTGCAATAAAATGCTTAAAAAAAAATGAACACTTTTAAAGTATCCTGTCCTTCACTCTAAGCTGCTTCACACTGAGTTTTCTCTACGTTCCCTGGGACGGTGTCGGGATACTGACGTAGAATTCTCCATTGAGGCCGATTTAGATATAAGGAGGGGGAAAGTATATATATATTTTTTTTTACGTTCTCGGTGGCCTAAATGCAAAATTCGGTTAGCCTGACGTTATCCGTAAATGCATCCGGCTAATATTTTCTTGTTTTTGTTTAGTTTCGATTAAATTGTGATTCATTAAGTGACCAGGATGCTTATCACAAAGCGATGGGTACACTCGTCAAAGATTAATGATACGAACCAAAATTTAAAATTTCGACTTTCTAAATTTTGAATTTTAAGTTTTGAAGTGTTCACTTTAAAATTTTAATTTTTAAATCTTAAATTATGCATTTTTTAATTTGCAAATTTTAAAGATTTTAAATTTCATTTTTTTTATTTTACCCGAAGATATTGATCAAGGCGTTTTTTTTTTCAGTTTGCAACGGTTCGTGTAGTTTCATTCTACCCTCGTTTACGTACGTACGTACACACGCTACCTCGTACAACAACTATTAGGCTATACAGGTTGTGCATCCGTTTTTCGTTACAAACCAGAAAGTTGGGGTAAAACGTTGAAGTTTTTCCTTAACTTCCCACCTAATTTGTCCAAACAACCACGATTGACACATCCTTCTTGTAATTTCATTACTTCATAATGTAATGTTGATTTGAGGTCTCAAAGCTTTGCGATGGGGAAATGGGGGACAAGGTGGGGGGCAAGTTGGGGAGGAGGGGCGTCGAACTTCTTTTGTCCTTTGAAAGGTCTGGACAAACCTAAATGACGGATCCTAGTACACATCAAAACTGAAGACGATACCAGATTGGGGATTTTGGTGCTCTGCATGGCAACGCAGCGTTTGTTTCAGTAAAACTACTAAAGAGTCCCCCTCCCCCCAACTTGCTCCCCCTCCTTCCTCCATTACTGCCCCAACCACAAAGTTTTACGACCTACATTTTGAAGTGATGAAATTTCAAGAAGGATATGTGAATTGTAGTTGTTTGGACAAATAGGTTGGAAGTTATGGAAAAACTTCAACGTTTAACCCCTAACTTTGGGGGCTGTAACGGAAAACGGGTGCATTTCCGGGCTCATGTTTATAGGAGATCTTACTTTTGATCATAGACTACACCCTGAAAGTTTGGCCAGACCTTTTAGGTACAACCTGTACAGTTGCGGCCAGCAAAGGCCGTCGGACGCTTGAGCTACTCACAGCCAACACAGCTATCTCAGTCGGCTACGAGTCGAAATTGATAAGCACCATCTGTCGGCATTAATTTCTGCGCGTTCCAGCAAAACAATGGCGGTCTCCATATCGTGTTTTGGTGATGCAGTAATTAAATTGTTGTATCGGACGTACTCCTACCGCAATTCTTGTGTTTAGTTATTGTTTAAGTGATCCAAAATTAAAACATGCATGTCAAAATAGATGTAATTGCCCTTTAATAATATTATTATCCCTACTGAAGGGCGATGGTAGCAATGTAAAGATTACAGTATATGTTTTACTTAGCTATAAAAAATATACTTTAATCTTTACACTTTTTTGTTGCACGACCTACTCCAGGTCATTTTTTAAGGAATATTACGTGATGCTCCAAATATTAAAAAAAAAAAAACATGATTCTGTGCCCACAGGGAAAATAAATATAGAGGGAGACTAAATTTTTCCGCTCAAAAGCAATTCTCAGAAGTTTAACATTTCGGCTAAATCTGTTCACAAATTTTAATAACCTACTTTCACAAAGTGGTACACTTAAATTAAAACTGTAAAGGAAAATTCAGTTTCCATTTTCTGACATTTTCTTTAGTGGAAACAGTAATTGAGCTAGCTGCAAGGGGCACTGGAGGGTAAAAACAAAATGGCGCCTTTAGTTAAGCTAATGCTGAGAGAGAGAATTTCTAAGGTCTAAAAAATGTTGTTTTGTCCAATCCCTTACGCTTTGAAATCTACATTAAGCCTGTAAATCGGGAAAAAAAAAAAGATTTCAATTGGTAAAAATTGCAGCAACTGCCAGCAAATCCAGAAAAGTTAAGAGCGCAACTGCAATTTCATATGAAAACAACAATTTTAAAAACATAAGTAACATGGCGGCGCTTATGGTGCCCACTGTTCTCACTTGAATGAGATTCCTGAGATACACGTCCTGTAATTCGTCATCAGTCCAGTGGTGTGTGACGAAGACAACGCACATATTACAGGCAGCGTTGCTACAAATGTGAAAACGCTGTAGCCTATATCTGACAAACGATGCAAACATCAATTCATAAAATCGAACAGCTATTGGAAACTTCGTTCAAACTCTTGCCTGCACTAGGATAAATTTTGCAAACAGTATCACAGTTCAACTGTAGCTGTGCGTGTTTTACCCTACTAGTCGAACTTAAGTTTCTCCAACAGTTTTCGTGTTACGGCGATTGAATTTGGTCACCAATGTTCAACCTTAATGGCGGCTGCCATCCCATAATTTCAAAGCGGACTTATCACAGCTGGCTATGTCTTAAATGGTAAATCTGCTTGTCTACCACAGTCCTAGTCGTCACTCCTCAACGAAACGTAGTCACGGATGAATTAACACGTGATTAGGACAAATGCACCACCACCATTCCACTGCTATCATCGTTGCAACTGTATTGTGGGTAGAGGGAAGGAATTCGGAACATCGGAAAACAACCCAGGTGACGAACGAATCGTACATAGCCTATACGTTTCGTCATAATTTTAATTTTTTTTTTTCGTTTTCGTTTTCGTTTTCGTCATAACGTTTATTTTAGAAGAAAAACCGATTGGTTTGAAATGTGACGAAAGAGGCTGCAACGCTTGGTTCTCCTCTGGTTAAACATTGAGAATGTGCTCCAGTTGCTAAGGCTGGTGCCCCGGTTAGTAAAACTGTCTTTTTTTTTTAAATGCCCTGGTCTGGTAGAAAGGCAAGCTTTCTTTAAATCAGGATTGTTGTCGCTTCTAATGTTGTACTCAATTCATTATTTTTTTGGTTTCGCCACATGTTTTCCAGCTTCTTGGCTACAGCCGTAATTTTACGGATTAGCGAAGAAAGATTCAGCGGGGCCGCTAACGACGACTGCTTGACTGCTTCACGGTCTTGACACGGAGCTTTTGTCTTAGTCGGACTTGCCCTAAACACACCTTCACCGGCCTTCATAAGCGATCAAGGGAGGGGCGACCTTCTAACGATGGTAATCAAATATGTCGTACGATATAATCCTGAAAAAAAATTTTCTAAACTCTCAAAATTCCCTTTTAAATTCCAGTACGTTGCTCAATGTCATCGTTGACACCATAGTGCTCTTAGTAAGAAAGCTAAACCGTAGTAAACAATGACGAACATTGATCAACAGGGAAGGAGGAATATTGCCCCTCACGGCAAAAATTGCTTGCACTGCAAGGCACCTCTTTCTTTGGTCTGCAGTCCAATCTGTGAGGAGCATCGTTCACCTAAGAAATCGATTCGGCTAACAAATTATTTCTCTTCATTTATGTAAATTTGATACCTGAATTAAGAGTACTGTTGTGACATTAAACTCATTCCAAACAAGATATTCTCACAAAATTTGACGCCGTTTCAGCGCACCAACAACAAAAATTCAAATTTTCAAGGTTTTTCAAGCATTGTATTTTCGGTTTTCAAATTTAAAGCTTTTCAAGGAATTCAAGGCCGTGTGCGAACCCTGTTGGTCTGTTTTTTTCCTGCGTCCAGCCAGGTGAAACAAAACCAGTATGTTTTAAGATCTATGTGGGGTGTTGCCGATATTAAGTATGACGAAAAATATATCATCCTTTTAATTTTTTTTTTGCTACCAAGTTTTTTTTTTTGTTGTAAGTTTGCGTGAACTTTACCTGATCGTACTCTGACGACATGATCAATTTTACAGAGCAGTTTTCTGCGCATTTGAGGGTCAGAAATTCATGCTACAGCAATAAAAATAAGTCTATCCGAAGCATATTAAGTTAACTATCTTTGATTTAGAGCTATTCATCTTTGTAGTAGCCTCAGATTCGGAGGATTAGACGAACAAACACGCATGTACGCACACCGTACTTTTTTAATGATGTAGATACTTTGTTCTGGATATGTGATTTGAAAGTGTATGTATATTATATACCTACACAATAAATAGACATATATCGCTGTAGATAATGTTAAGAAAAATTGGAAATAAGCCATCAGCGAAAATTATGCACTAGAAATAACGTAGTTCAGTATGCCACCTTTACGCACTTACGTTTCGTCGGAGTGGCGAACTGGGTAGCCGGTTCGAATGCGGGTCATGCCACTCCGACGAAACATAATTGCATAAATGTGGCTTACTGAACTACGTTATTTCTAGTGGACTTATTTCGAATTTTTCTTAATATACCTACATATATATATATATATATATATTGACGAAAGCTTTGCATATCTACATCATTTAAAGAAAAAAAGTGTTGCTTGTTTGTTTATTTATTTATTTGCCTGTTCATCTACTCCTCTAGAAATAGATGGGGCTAAAAATGTAAATAAGGTATCAAAACAAATTAAACACGCTGACTGAAGCTAAGATATTTTCATCGTCCATCGTGGGTCCTAATGCTCCAAATTAGCAAAAACCGACCATTTACAACAATTAGCAGCAATCTCCCAACACTTCCTCAAAAATACATGACGTCATTGATTGTTACCAACCAAACAAACAAACAAACAGATCAATCGTATGTTTTGAGTGATGTAGCAGTAATTCAGACGTGCGGAGGAATGTGATAAACGAAATGTAAGCAACAATTGCAATTAGTTTCCATCGAAATAATCAGCACATCGATTTTGTGATCCTCTGTGGACCAAATAAATTAATGAAGCATGGATCGACGCCACTAGAGCAGGCAAAGCGAACAATATCTCTAGTTTGAATTATAATTTAACTCCCTCTCTCTGCTTAAGCGTGAAAGACCAATGCGGTTGGGATACTCGAAACCGAATTACTCTACCTCGCTTTTCTGCAATGCAACATTTTTCTACTTACTGCGGTTGCCGCTGTGGAGGCTTTCATGGTAGTGCATTAAACTATAAACCTTCCCGCAATCGTCGCTAGCCCACAGACCTCGTTCTTTACAAACTGACCGGCCAAATGCTTTCACTTCCTTCACTACTACCAGCGCTTTTCCTCAAGACGGCGTCAAAGGCTCACGTGACCACCTCTCAACCAATCCAGGAAGAGTAACGCTCCAGTTATCCCGCGATGGTTCAATGTCATTAACCAAGCTAGTCGTCTCGGTGTTGTGGTCACTGAGATAAAAAGATTGGCGACATTCCCGACGCAGATTATGAGTTCTGGATTAATTATAACTGGCACAGCTCGCCTCTCTCAAAAGGAATGCTTTTTTAATCTGCTTTCCCGTTAATTATAACGAACCGTAATTAACCCTTTCAGCCTAATGTTTTTTAAATGAGGTAAACTGCTTTGTCATTTGGTAGACGCTGGTGCTTGGGTTTATTATGTCAACAAAACAAGAGGCGGACAAACAACAAATCTTAACTCAAACATAAAAAGCAATGTAGGAAATTCGAGTTAAAACACTATACTAAGACACAACCATAACGAGCGCTAATTATTAATGGTTGGGTAAGTCAACTAGAGTTTGAAACAAGATGTCAAATTAAGACAGTTCGTAAATAACGGCTTTGTTTAAATAAAATATAAAAAAAAAATAGTTTGTTGCAAACGCAACCGGAATGCAAGGACCTGGTGGTCGCTAACTGCCATCCAACGTTAAAATTATAAATTAAAATTATAAAGTTTAACAGTTTAAAAAATTTAAAAAGAAGACAATGGCTCGGCTGTAGAGGGAGGGTTGATGGAAGTAGGTTGGGGTCACGAATGCCTTACCACCAAGGTTAGACCTACCAGGGACACAATGGTCCCCGATGGCATCGCCAAACTTGTCAAGCCTTTTAAAGTTGTGAGGTCATCTATTGTGGATATGAGATTGTTCACAGACAATTGCGTGAGGTGTTCGACAAAGCTAGAAATCTAGTACACTCAAGAGGGTGTACGTATTTTATAAATTTATTATTATTATTTATTTTATAAATACGTTGCAAATCTTGTGCAAAACTTTATCTCTTACGTACGGAGGAAAATACGCAAAATTCCAGACTGGCAAGAACGATATAACAATTCTTGGCGAATTTTCGATAGTCAATTTGCTGTTGATGGAGAAACCTAGCCGACTATCATCTTCAAGCACGTAATAAAACTCCAAACACTACCACCTATTCACAGTCCATTAGAATTCGAAATTGGCGTTAACTTGGCCTCCGATATTTACAAGGCATATACAATGAAGGAGTGCGACGCTCATACATTGCCTCCGTTATTTTGAAGGTCGTGATTCCACTTTTTTCTCAGACGGCCTCTGAATCACGGCCTTCAAAATAACGGAGGCAATGCATGAGCGTCGCACACCTTCATTGTATATACCTTGTAAATATCGGAGGCTAAGTTAACGCCAATTTCGAATTCTAATGGACCGTAAATAAGTGGTAGTGTTTGGAGTTTTATTACGTGCCTGAAGATGACAGTCGGCTTGGTTTCTCCATCAACAGCAAATTGACTATCGAAAATTCGCCAAGAATTGTTAAATCGTTCTTGCCTGTCTGGAATTTTGCGTATTTTCCTCCGTACGTAAGTAATGTCGTCTGCTACGTTCCAGAGTATGAACATAGACGTTTTCAACTTTAACTCTTGTGTAAATCATTCAAATCTTGTAAAAATTGTTGTACCAATTTTGTAAATCTTGTACAGGGCAGAAATCATGAATGGTTACGAAAAATGTTCTGCATTAAAGATACAACACAACGGAAAACTCATATATTGTGGCATTTCTCGCTCGGCCGATTGACCGTGATATTACGAGGTCAGTTAAACGCCTAAGTTATTATTAATTCCTATTAGTCATCTGTAGGGCTTGTCTAGTGAGCTTTTTTTAGCGTGAATAATGCAGAAAATAATGACAAATGCTAAAAAAAATACTATAAATAATATATATTTTTTTACCATTTTTAATTATTTTATGCATTATTCACGCTAAAAAAAGCTCACTAGACGAGCCCTACAGATGACTAATAGGAATTAATAATAACTTAGGCGTTTAACTGACTTCGTAATATCACGGTCAATCGGCCGAGCGAGAAATGCCACAATATATGAGTTTTCCGTTGTGTTGTATCTTTAATGCGGAACATTTTTCGTAACCATTCATGATTTCTGCCCTGTGCTCGCCAAACGAATCCAACATCGATATTTACGAGCACATCTGGAGAGCCCTGTCATCATACACGTGATTTGGTATTTAAATAATAAAAGCAGCAACCGGATTGTTTCAAAACGTGTGAAGATTAAAAAAATACAAATTGGAATTTTTTTTACTGTGTCAAAGTTCATCAATAAATCACTTTTAGAACCCAAGTAGAACCTAAGTCCCAACGCTAAGCTCGAACGTTGTGAGGGGACCATCGCAGCATGAGCGTGCACAGCCCAGTGAACGTCACTCGAATCTTACAACCCCCTTAAAAGTTCAGTTTAAAGCTTGGCTTTCTCTGTTTGAAACAACTCTACCCTTTGTAGCACATAGCAAAATGGGTGGAATTTTTTTAGAGCACCATAGCCTACTCGGGTAGGTTATTATGCTACAAAGTAAGCGCCGGGAAATGCGCCAATAGGGCAGTGAGACGACGTAGTATTATTGTATATAACTCTATGTTGGAGCCAGTTACTGGGTTAGCTACAAGGTGCACTGGCGGGGGAAAAGAAGAGCGTCTTACTGAAGCCAATGCTATTAGACTGGATTTCTTAGGCCTAAAACGCGCGATTTTTGTCGATTTGTTGGCAGTTGCTGACATTTTTAAGCAAGTGGAATCTTTATTTTCCAATTACAACCTATAAGCAGCATAAGGGATTGGAGAAAGCAACGGTTTTTTAAGCCGACGAAATCCGCTCTCAAAGCACTGGCTTGACTAGAAGTGCCGTTGTTTAACCCTCCATTTCAATCTAGTGCCCCTTACAAGTATCTCTCTTGTAGCAATATGACGTCACTTGACGCTGCTCTATATGCACTGGTGCTTGTCGTCCCGTCGTCCCTCGCGCGCGCGTGTCGCATGAATACACTGTATACATATAATGAAAGGGTTGAAATCAACTTATCGTGCGTTATCAAATTGTACGCTTACGCGCTATTGCCATCAACCGAACTCGCGTTGCACGTCTTTGTTGATAACTTGTCTCACGTTCGAAATCATTATTTGTACTCGTACGTTGTCCAGAGCGACCTGAGAAGCGTTTTAGCATCGAGGTAAAAGCCCCGGCCATTACCGGAAGTTGACAGTGATAGCAAAAACTGATGCCTCTGAGATCGCCCTATAAACCTAGTGGCACAAATACAGAATGAGAACGTGAGACATGTTAACAATAAAGGCGTTCAGTGCGAGTTCCAGCGATTATGATAGTAATTGTATAAAAAAAAACGGATTGTTCTATGATAAGGCTTCTGGCTGGATCCACCCCCTTTCATTATATGTATGGAGTGCATCCATGCGACGCACGCGTAAGGGACGACGGGACGATACGCCCCTGTGGCAATAGGCATAAAAAAACCGACGTTTCGGCTCTTCTTAGAGCCATCATCAAGACTAACAACTAAAGAGAATAACAAATATCGCAAGAAAGCCGTGAGTCAAGTTGCGAGTAAAATATCCACCTTAACACGGCAGAACTTGTTACTCTTGATCATGAGCCAAAACGTCCAGTTTTTATGCATTTTGTCAACTTTCCGGCTGTTATCTTGTAACATTCTTCACGTGCTTTTAAGTTTAATTTAGTCGGATGGGTTGCAGAATTGGAGCCGGAGTTTACTTGGTTTGGAGACGAGGACGCTGAACACTTGAGTATTTCTTCTCGCGTTGCTCGGGCCCTCACAAAGCTCGTGTTGCGCGTTGGGGACTTTGCTTTTAGCCATTCAGTAGCCAACCATTTAAAGGGACGCCAGGGTATAAAGGGTTATTGTGTCTTCGAATGAGGCAGAGTAAAAGAGTTATTGAATTTATAGCCCGTGCGAAACTAGGTGGATTAAAAAAAAAACGCCAGGCTATAAAGAGTTAAAACCAAGGGGGTGGGAGGGTTAAAGGTGCCCCTATGATTTGTGGGTAACGGGGTACGATTTTTTAGTACAAATTTGAAATGCAGTAAGTCAGCCTCCGTACACGACACCTGCTTAGTCCCGTACTAACGCTAGTCAGGTGGTTAACCCACTAAAATAACCTACTTAACGGTGTCGTGTACGCGCGTTTTTCACCACTAGTCCGCGCTAACGCTAGCCCGACTGAAACAGCGGGGCTAAGGCCTTTAGCACGCTTTTTAGGTGCCGTGTACGCGAAGCGCGGCTGAGCTAGTGGAACTAAGCAAGAACGTTTTAATTCTGATTGGCCTATAGCTGCTTCTAGGAAATGACGTCAACACCCAAAGAAAACCATGACCCGACGACTAAAATCAGCTACTAATAGGGGTCGTTAAGAATACACATGGGTCTGTAACAAGCATCTAACATTTATTAAAAATTACTGAGGTCTGAAAATACATCATACCAATTCATTATTCGTATAAAAACTTCTGTTATACAATTCAACGTGCTTCAAATTCCGTAAAAACGAATGTCTTCGTTTGAATGGGAACTTTAATTCGAAATAAATTCGACAAATTCAACTAACGCTTTCTATAGCAACTTCATCAAATAGTTTTTACAGTAATCACAAAACACTTGTCTGAACGGGAAAATGAGTTCAAGTTTCGGAGGAGTTCAAGCTGTAAAAGAGCGTTCATGAAACACGCCACCTCATTGAATTGAAGGAGTAGTGAGGTGGTTGACAGACAAACAAATGACTACTTATTTTACAGAGGGTTGACCACCAACAGTTACTGCTCTTCTTGGGCCATGGGAGTAACAAATAACAAAGAAATGGCGAAGTTTGATGACACCAGGAAGATCTCCAGTGGAGAGCTCCACAAAAGTGAAGGCGTTGACTCCCCAAGCACGAGAACACAGCAGCAAACAGGGAGCAGCAATTATTAAAGGGATCTTTAGATCTGGATATCGTAAAACCTTGTTTGGGCTTTTTGCGTTTTCGTCAGACCCATTTTGGAATATGCAACCCATGTTTGGTCGCCCCATCTTGCCAAGGACATTGATCAGATGAAGTTTATGCTGCGTATGTTTACGAAATAAATTGTTGGGCTTATCCTACTTAAATTACAGAGAACGACCAGAAGTCTTGGGAGCAGACACACTGGAATTATGCTGACTGAAGTGTGACCTTGCCTTAAAGGGATATACCTCCCAGCGCCATTTTTCTCGATCTACCACATCAAGTACGGCCCCAAAGGTCTATTTACTTACCGTTAGTCTTTCTTTTGCTAAAAAACCGTTTTAAAATGTGGCGTCTATAGGAGATTTTCTATTGAATATTGTTAACTGTATTTAAGAACGACCCGTAACTACATGATGCATTGCGCGCGTACAATATTCATGACGTTTCATCTCTGTGTGTACATCTACTAATTTTCTAATAATTACCATGAGATCTAAAATCTAATAGACTAATGCGGTAAAAATTTAAATTAATTGTTCCAATAGATCGCCGAAGCAAAATTATAAGACACTAGCCTAGAAAATTATAAATTGTGATTTTAAAATACGTGTATCATTCCGGTTTGTGACGACACAATCGTTGACTTGATTCTGTCTCGTGTACAATTCCCAAAGCCAACCGAGACAGCAGCTATGCGAGGAACGCAGCTACCACCCCGGCCGACCGTGGCACTGTAATTGCTCGGATGACGATCTGCGCGTAGCAGTAATTTGGCACGCGGAATGTTACAAGGCAGCCCGGGTGTCCCTTTAACGTACTCCTTACTGCATGACCAGTACGAGGTTAACTACGGACACTTTGGAGACTATGACGGCAAAAATCGCAATGTTAGCAGACACAACTATTATAATTTTCAGCCATGTAATACCAGGGGGTTCCAACTGTACTAAAAAAAATGCATTACAGACCTTCGCTATCTGTAGTCCTTCCGGCACTTGGCCGACGCCAATAACGCCAACATGGCGCCAGCTAACTTCCTGTTCTCGTCTAAATGAGATTCGCGAGAGACAAATTCCACAATCTACTGATTTATTAATTTTAAATAGAAAATTAATGTAACGCCTTGTAAAGAGCATAACAGCAATTTCAAATTAAAACAACAATTTTAAAATCTGAAAAAACATGGCATCGTGTACGGTGCCCGCCGTTTCTCTCATCTGCTCTCGCATGAATGGGATTTGTGAGTTGCACATCCTGTAATTCCTCATCACTCTTGGTGCGCAACGAATACAACGCATATATTACAGGCAGGTTGCCACAAATGTGAAAACACTGTATATCTTATTGGAATATACTTCCCAGCGCCATTTTTCTCGTACATCAAGTACGGCCCTAAAGGTCTATTTACTTACCGTTAGTATAGGTTATTCCCTGATTCCCGAGTGTTGAGAACTAACAATGTCGAGGGCCGCAGGAGGGAAAGTAGTATTGTGCACTCGTCCGTAGTTATATAGTGCTACAGGCTAA
>JAHWFP010076318.1:0-29572 GCA_023313725.1 Lithobius niger
TTGACCTTTTGTGTGATGGTGAATCATGTGACGAGAAGTGATGTCATCCAAGATGGCGGTGCCCATGTGGTGGCGGTTTTCTTTCATCCGTGCCTCTAATCGTATTTCCCCACTACTCAGATGAAGAAATGGCTACATTTTTAATTGACTATTTACTTGCTTCCTGGATACTAACTGAGACCATTTCATGGGAAAATACATAAAATCAGAAACGTCGGCACAAGACCCAATTTCTTGTCAAATAAAGTATAAAATTCTTACAAGTAAAAATAAGATGCATTATATAAAGTAAAACAAATAAATAAATGATAGTTTTATTAATTTAAACCACAGGCAAGAACTATTGACTGTAAAAAGTGTTGACTGCGAAAAGTGTTTCGTCCTGCTACTTAGGCCTCCAAGCAAGATGTTTCTCGGAAACATTTATGTAATGCAACCACTTTCAAATTAAATAACCAAGGACTACCGATCTAACCGATCGTGCTGACATCCCAACTTTAACTATAAACAACGAAAGCTTCCTAATAGGTGGGGTGGGGGTGAGTTGTAAGGAAGATCTTAATATTAACGTTTTTGAAAGTCCCTTTCACAAGCGTTATCCTTTCACAAGCTTTAAAATTAAGATCTTCCTTACACTTCATTTCATGTTGCAAATCTACTTACGTTTCATAAGTTAAAAAAAAAAAAGGCTATGGAAATACGGTCGCATATGCATTAGTTCACGAAGCGACGTAAATCCCGGAATGGATTTATCGGCTATAAATACCCTGAGTGCGTCTTTGAAATCTGTATTTGTGGGTTTTATCACTCAACTCATTGCTAGCAAATTTCCCACCACCGCACGAACTTATCAAATCGATTTCGTAAAAGTAGGAATATGGTAGGCCTATTCCGTGTGAGAATTTATGTTTTCTTTCCACTAAACGATCGTTACTTGATTCTACATCAGATCTTATTTACTAAATATTTATAAGTCAATGTTTAGCAGTTAAAATGTTGAATATTACACTACAATTTTAAAAGATAGTTATTCGTGTTTAGAGTTTACGTTATTTTTTGTTTATTTCGCGTCGCATACTTGCTTCATCGCTTTTTGGGCGCGTTTATGCAACGAGACCTTCTCGCTCGCCGAAAGCTATTTGCTAGTCAACTGTTATCTATTACAACTACTTTCCAGTTTCTACTAAATGAATGCCGCAATACATAAATTAAATGTATTATAAATAACAATGCAGACAAAGAACAACAAGCAAAAGTAATTTTAAACATTGCTACAGCCTTGTTGTCTTTTCTTGCTCTTTCCAAAATACCCTATTCTTGCACAAAGAACAGCTCCTGGCAGTGATTAGATGATGGTAGACTACATAGCTACTCGCAACGAGAATTCAAAATCCAACGTGGCATCCATTTCGGAATTATCGAATCGAAAACAAATCATAGAAAGCTGGCGTTCATAAATCAATCTGCCGTCTTGTACTGCAGTAAAAATTGTTTTCTTGTTGCCGTAAATCGGCACTGTTATACCGCATGCATCGTATGTCGTGCTGTGCCGCATAAGTGTCCACGTTGTGGCCTTGGTTACTACATGTAGACACCTCGAAAGCCGCTTGCTCCGGTAAGGGCAGGTTTACGCAACGACAATTTACTCGCTTACTAGCTTTTACTTGGTTAATACTACATCTGTTAGCTCCTCCTCGTCTTTGCCAGAGCATGTGGCGTTCGAATTGTCTCTATGTAGAAACCATGTCAATGACACGGACATAGATCTTCTCCTTGTGCCTCGCGGCACGATGTATGATACGTACGGCATGAAAGCGTCGATTTATATCAACAAGAAAACAGTTTTTACTGCGGGACAATACGGCGGGCTGATTTCTGAATGCCAGTATTCGACGGTTTCTTTTCCATTCGATAACGCCGAAATGGACGCCATGTTGGATTTTGAATTCTCGTTGCGAGCAGCCATTTATTCTACCTTCGTTTGATCCCTGCCAGAAGCTGTTCTTTATGCAAGAATAGCAAATTTTGGAAATAGTGTGAAATGACAACATTGTTGAAGCAATGTTTAAAATTACTGTTGCACTTTGTTCTTTATCCGTGTTGTTATTTATAATACATTTAATTTGTTACGTATTACCGCATTCATTTAGTAGAAACTGGAAATGAAATCTTAAAGAAATAACGCTTGACTAGCAAACAGCGTTCGGTGAGTGAGAATGTCTCGTTGCGTAAACGTGCCCTAATTTCGTTTGCTTTTGGCGTTGGTATTTCGTATTAAGTATGACTAAACATATTTCAATGCCGGTCATTCGCAAAGTTAAACGTAAAGCTCCGAATCCTAACGAGAAATATCTTTGTGTTTCCGGGTCCGACGATTCGCAAGTAATATGAGCATGCACTGCTCGTTTTGAGGAAAGAAAACAATTCTCAGCAAGATTTTACTCTTGTTACTTTTATTTCGCGTGTACAAAATTACTCCTTCTTTTCCAGAAACCTCCCGGAACTGACGGCAGATCATTTTAAGCAATTGAAGTTGGACGAATATTCATGGATTCACTTTGAGGTTAGTTTCAAAATATTTTTAATCATTTCAAAAACCCAAATAGGTAAAAGGGCAGCTATATGTTGAGAATGGTTCAGCCAATCGTAGGAAGTGGTGGGAGCTTACCAAAACATTTGGTAAGCCTGAATCCCACCGGCGAATAGTTGAAAGGTAAAATGAAAAGCTCTACCATTGCTACTCTGGAGCGTCGGTGGACGACACGATAGCTTTGCTGAACTTTTCTTTGCGAAAGCCTAATGGGGATAGACGAATGTCGAATTTGTAAGCACATTAAAATGCACACATGCATGTTTAGCAAGATACATCTTTGCATCAAATCTATTGCTTACTCTCTACTTTCCCCTCCTCCTTGAAGCTTCAAGTTCTATTTCTTTTCCTCTGAGAAACAGTTATTTCTTAGGAAATGTGCGCACTTTTCAATAATGGCGTATGCAAAACAGCCTGTCATGGGCTAAACGGTGTGTGTTTGAGGCCAACTTTGGGCCCAACCACAGAAGAGGACTTTCCGTCATATGCCGTTACGTGCAGTACCGGGAAGTCCTCATAGTTTGTATAACTCCAACTATGCACATTCATTCCGCTGCCTATGTAAATGGAGTAAAACGACATCAGCACTCGCAATTCACTCAAGCAAATTCGGGTTTATGCAACCTTCGTACATAAATGACTGCAATACATAGTAAAACCTTAATATTTCGTTGCACATGGTTGCTTTGGCTACTTTTTCAAAAGTTCATAGAGATCAATTGCCAATTTCGTTGAAACATAAAAATGTTAAAATCACTGTAGTTAACCAAATTCATGTTTCATCTTGGCATTGCTTACTCCCTACCCCCCCTTGAAACTTTAATTCTATTTCTTCTCCTCTGAGAAACTGTTATTTCTTAGAAAATGTGCGCACTTTTCAAGAATGGTATATGCGAAAACAGCCTGTCAATGGGCTAACCGGTATGTGTTTGATGCCCACTTCAATAATTGGGTCCCAATCTTACCAAGCTCACATTTCCATCTCCGACTGCCACCCAGCTCCTCGGCTGATTCGCATTCTTATGAAGCACAACTTTAAGAAAAGCAAAGGCAACGTGTGTTTACCTATTGACTACGCACACATTGCCTAAGCGTTCTTAAAGTTGTGCTTCATAAGAATGAAAAGCTGAGGCGCTGGGTGGCGGTCGGTCGGAGATGGAAATGTGAGCTTGGTAAAACTCAGGGACCCAAATTGAAGTTGGCCTCATAGACAAATCGGTTTGCCCATTGACAGGCTGTTTTCGCATACGCCATACGGCAGCGTATATGTATTTCGTTAGGTGAACAAACGACGCCTTAGCCTTCTTAAAGTTGTGTGTTCATATGCTAAGTTGCTGGGTGGTGGTCGGATATGGCGTTATTACCGCTGCTGTATGGGGGACACTAGAGGCAAGTTAACAATTCCCATTCGATTCTTCACTTAGATACTATTGTTACCCGCATACCAGTTTGATCACTTTTCCTGTGACAACTATAGTAAGTAAGAAGTTTATTACGACGGCTCGAAGTTCATGGTGAACTTGTGTGTGCCGTATAAGGCAGGTACAATATATGGCTCATGATAACAATAATATGGAGGTAAATATAGAACACATTATTTGTTGACAAGTACTATTTTGAACATAAATCCATAGTAGGAATCAGAAACAAAAATAAACACAATGTAACAGTTTAAGTACAAAACAAAACCAAAAAATAATAATAATAATAATCACTAAATGCACATTCCACATTTATGTATATATCTATCTATCTACAACTATATTAATAAAAAAAAAGTTTTTTTAAAATTAGACCGAGTGTTTATCTGGGCATTGCTTAATCAATATCTTGTTTAAGTAAGAAGTAGTCGAATAGTTTATTTTTAATCTCAGTTATCCCATCAATTTGGAGTAATTCAATAGGGATTTCATTAAATATAGAAGGGATTTTATATTTGTTTGTTCGTTTGCCATATTGGTTCTTGGCAAAAGGCACTTCATATCGATATGTGGTTTTCCTGAAATAATTATTCTTTATTGCTGAGCTTAATTTGTGGTCACAGTTAAAATATTTTTTTAGAATTATAACGAAATCTCTAAGTTGTTTAATTTTGAGTATTTTTGTTTTCCTGTATATTTGTTTAGATTTTAAATTTCCATATTCGTTAAAAAGAATTTTTACGATTCGGTTTTGCAGTTTTTGCAGTCTATTTATGTGGCAGTTAGCAGCAAATCCATATATTTCAATACCATATCTAATCAAGCTTTCAACCCAAGAATAATAGATCATTTTTTTGTTTTTTATGTTAAGGAGGTGTCTGATGTGATAGAGACTAGGCATAAGTTTACGTAAATTTTGTGCAATTTTATCGATCTGCCTTTTGTAGGTCCATTGTGAGTCGATTTGGAATCCTAAATAAGTTGCTTCACTTACGTTTTTAATTTTAAAGCAGGTAGTATCACAGTTCCTTGTCGTACAGAATTTAGAATGAAGGAAAATGTTTTTGACAGAAAACTTCGGAGTGTGCGGGGATTTGATAGTCATACAGACTGTTTTTTCTTCACTGATGAAGACTTCATTTGTTATGAACCAGGAGTTTATTAAGTCAAAATCATGTTGCAACATGGACAAAAGTTTATCATATTCATGATTACAAGCAAGGAGGAAAATATCATCTGCGAAAAGAAAAATGTCACAATTTGTACAGATGGTCATTCTGAATCGTGCGCTTTACGCTGAACTTCTGTTTATGTATTTCAGGATCGACCTACGTCGTCGGAAATCTGTCAGATGATTAGCCAGGTTCGACAATGGAACGATTTAACTCGTGGAAACAAAAAACCCATTACTATATCCGTAGAAATTGAAAAATGCCGAGAAAGTTCGGAATCGTTTTTGGACAAAGGAGATATTGTGACCATATCGAAGGACTTTGCTGCACATCTTGGATTTGAAAATATGGAAACTGCTGTGAAAGGTTTAATTAAAAGAGTTCGAAAAGGGTAAGCGTTGGTTCTTTTTATTCGTAGCATTTAGAACCAAGTAGAGCACAAAGAAACCAAGCAAAGATAACGTTTCGACTCCAAACTTCAGAACCGTTTTCAAGTAACATAAAAATAAAAATTAAATGATAGAAACTATATCCTGGTCAATAATAAGGCTGAGAATAAAAAACAGTTTGGTCCCGGACAATTTGTTACCCACCAATTTGGTCCCGGGAACTTTTAATTTTAAAATGGTGCGCATTTACGATGGGAACGCTGTGGGAGGGAAATTACACCAAAAAGAAGGCAGACGAGCTCCCAATTTTTTTTGAAAACATTTTTAGTAAATTAAGAAAAATGAAACTGCAGCAAGAAGACATAAACACACACCGGTCACAGCATCCGGGTACTGCAAGGAAAACCAGTGAGCGGCCACTCTTTCTCTACCTATAGTTCCACATTATTTTTGCAGGAAATTGACTGTATGGGCCTTGCAGTCGAGTGCAAAAACATGTGGGTATCACACTTGTAGACTCTACGCAATTACTGTTAAGAGTCTACGAGTAGGATATTTACGTGTTTTTTGCACTCGTAGTGGAAGGAAACTTGGCGTTATACAATCAGTTTCCTGCAAACATTATGTGGAACATACCTTGGTGTGCGGCCATCTGAAGGAAAAAAGTTCATGTGCCATCATGTTGTCGGAAGACCCAGTTTCTATTTCTGGCCCACACACTGGTTTTCACTGTAGTCTCTGTACGGTGACTATTGTATGTTTACTTAAAAAAAATTATTTTGTTGTTAATTGTTTCGAACTATTGAACATTTAAAAAAAATTTAAAAATGGCATGCAACTCCTCTCCAAACCAGGCAAAAGAGGGCATGAATGAATGCCATATAAATTCATCATGGATCACGATATAAGCCCCAAGCATGAACATCCATGTTAAACGTCAAATATTTAAACCCTATACTTTCCCCCAGAATTGATGGACTAACGAAATTCGGTATTTGGGATCGTGTCGTAACCATTTCACGGCATTAAAAAAAAAAAAAAATTACAACAATAAAACCGTTTGGCCTCCACTTCTTCTTCTTCTTCCTTTTTTTCTTCTTTTTTGTTGCTGCTGATGCTGTGGAGACTCTGCTCTTACTTGGAGATCGAACCAATGAACCGATTTTCAAGTTTTATAACTTAAAACGTATGTATGAACAAAACCTAGGGATCTTTGAATGCTATATTAATGTGACTACAATATTCTTGTTGTTCTTCTTCTTCTTGTTGAGGAAATTTTGCTCTCTACTGGAGATTGAACCAAGGAACCGATTTTCAACTTTTATGGCTTAAAACAAGGCCCAGAACCTTCTGAACACCATTTTAATGTGACTGATTTATGCCGAAAAGTGTTCATCTCAATTATCTCATATCAAAATTCTAATTATTTAATTTACCTGAAATTTCTCCAAGAAAAAAAATAACAGACATTAGCATTAAAAAAATGGTTCAGCGTATAAAATACGGATGTAAGCCTTAAAAAACCATAATGCTCTAAAAGAACGTATACAAGAACGACATCTAAACCATCAGTGTCACACTACCGTGTAAAAGAAGCTCCAGCTTTATAAGCCTTAAAAAAAAACTTATTTCCCTAAAGGATTAGATACAAGAAAAAGAAAAGTAAGCTGTCAGTGTCACACTTATATGAAAAAAAAATTATCGCACCAAGTTGAAATATGCATAAGAACAGTACTATGATAAAACTATAAACAAACGTTCTAGAGCAACTTCACAGAAGTACAAGCTACCACAACGGATTAACAGTTACGGGAAAAAAAATAAAAGCTACTATATATACTAAACATATTTAACAAACTCGAAAACATTTGCTACTTTTCCAAAGTAAAAAAAAAAAAATTATGAACGCACTACTAGAAGAGATGATAAAACATTACAAAACTGAGTTATAATTACTGACTAAAAAATATTATAACCCATAACTGCCTGAAAAAACTTTCAGACTCTTTTTTTTAGAGTCCATAGGACTCTGGTCGGTTCTCGGATTCATACCAGCATTGGAACCGACGACGCTGACCACTGGGCTGTGATTGCGAGCTTTGCTTGGGGTCCCCGGGGTCCCCGGGGCCCTCTCACAAAGCTCGCGCTGGGGCTTAGTTTTTCGCTGTTGTACGTTGAAGGCGTACGTTCGTATCTAGGCGACTACGGGTTAGTATAAGACCACAGTTTTGAATGTGGTCAATAAATTACAAATATAAAACCTAAGTGTACCAAACCAAACCAAAGAAAGGAAAACCAAATGGACAAATAAATAATCATTATGTGTGTTATTTATACATTTGTTAAATTGTAGCCTATGTACTGACTATTGCTACTGCTCACACAAGTTTTTATTAAAAACTTCGAGCATTATTAGCAATATCGATTATTAGTTAATAGCGTCAATATTAGTATTGGTGTTATTAAGTAGCAATGTCAGCTAGCACGTTTCTAACTTTCTTTATTCTTTTCTGTTTTTAGCGCAACATTAGTTTGTGCTTGGGGTGACAAAGGTGCCTGTGCCATGATTGAAGGGGCACCTCATCTATTCCATTCCGTAGCCTTTCCACCTTCCAACCTGGTCAATAGTTTAGGTGCTGGAGACACATTCAATGCTGCATTGATTCACGAATTGGCCAATGGCCGACAATTGCAATCAGCTCTCGTTTTCGCTTGCCAGTTAGCGGGGGCCAAGTGTGCATTACTAAAATGGGACGATTTAGCCTCTGTTGCTGCTAGTTTACGCTCTAATAGCCCTGAACATTCCGTTTCATCACAATAGGATTTTTCCCTACATTTATACAATTATGTATTCATTGACAAGAAATGTGCTTATTATACCCTGATAAATTCAATAAATGATTTTGTAATAGTATGAATGTTTTGTAAGTTTGTTGGTGTTTTGCTGTTTGAAGGAATTCAATGAATACTGGTTACATTTCGCTCATTATAGGTTGTCTCACCATCTGCAAGTATTCACGTTGACGAAAAGTTGTGTAAGGTATGGACGTGGGACCCGAAATATTTCCCCGTTATTTTCTTGGTTTGGGTTTGGACTTTGAACTGAAATCAGCAGGACTTAAATAGGCTAATTTTAAAATACTAAACATGATTCAAGACGGTTGGGTTGGGCATTACATAACGATTTATGTTTATTACATGTACAATTTCTGGTTCAATAAATAGACTGTGTCAGTCAGTATGTCTGAGCGGTATGGCTTCGAGCATTTAAATCATGTCTTGCTCAAGCAGTCTGACATTTAAATCCAAGAGGCAAACGAAGAAACAATGGAGTCAGTATTGTGAACATCTAAGACGTTCATAATGAGAAAGCACATATTTAAATTGTACCCATTTCCAATTATTCTCACAATGAGTACTTGTTTTGAGACTATTGCTCCTACTAGCATTTCTCCATTGAACATATAGAATACATTATCAACTTTTAAAAACAGTCGTGCACGTGACAAGCACGTGACAGGCTATCAGCTGCTGTTTTTGCACAGTTTCCAGCAGAATTACGTTTACCACTTTCTAGAATCTTGAGTAAGTCTGAAGACTGGTAAAATTCCAGTATGCTGGAAGAAAGCAAGAATAATCTCAGTTTACAAAAAGAGGAATACAACCAACCCAACAAATTGCAGACCAATATCTTTGCCTGGTACTCCCTGCAGGATTTTAGAATGCTTATTTTGTGATCATGGTACGACGTATATGATTACAAATAACCTGTTATCATACGACCAATTTGGTGTTGTACCAGGAAAATCAACGGCTCTTTAGCGATTAACCCTTTACCTGCCACAGACGAGCTCAACTCCTCATAGACAAGACCAAAGTTTAGGTATTAAAAACGGAGTCAAAACTATGCACAATGGAGAAACGACAACAATACTAGGTTCCTTTAACAAGCCTACTCTAGAGACAGCCGAGGCCGAGTTGGTAGATAGGCCTGTGCCTGAAGTTAAAGAGCTCCTTCAAGTTGCTAGTTTTATTCTCTTCCAGGTTAGCCCTACTTTAGTGAAGATAGATTGCAGATACAAAATTTATGCGGCAGGTAAGGGGTTAAAATATCTTGACAACTAGTCTAGAGCTGTTGAGGTTGAAAACCCTGCTGACGTTATTCTTGTAGAAAAAAATTTGCGTCACAAATTGACAAATTATGGTGTTGATGTCGAGTGGTAGTACATGAAGCCCCGTAACGCTGCCACGATTTAACTCCCTCAGCACCAGTCCATTCGAGACCCTACAACCCTTTTTATGTCTTTACTATACGGGTGTTTTCTAGTGTTCTTCTAGACTAGTCGAAAAGTCAACAATGTGAGTCTCAACAATGTTTGAAAAATGTTGTAACAATTTTTCTAGATCCTTGTCGTCCTGTGAGTCTGACAACAATCAGTTGTTACTTATGTCTGCTGAAGTTGTTTAAGCCATTCTTGTAACCTGAATAATGGCTCCTCTCCTTTGTTATATCCCCTTTTTTCATTGAGCTTTTTGGGTAGCGGCTGCTTTCTTTTTATTTTCTCACTGCTTGTTTTAAAACCCTCACCGTGGTGAGATGTGTGCACAAGGACTGTGTGTTAATAGGCTTATCCGTCAGGTTCGGCGTGAGGTCTAACGGGATTTTACGATGTCAACCGTCACAACTTTAATCCAGAATAGAGACTTTGCCATGTAAGTGTATTGACACATACTCTAACTCTGATTGCCTTTGGTTAGAAATAAAATCTGATTAAAACTTCAAAATTAAAGAAAAATCAATGCAAACCAATACACAAGATCCCAGCCCTGCTACTTTATACACTAGAACTCTTAACAGCTAAAAACATACTAACACCTTGTAAAAATATTGATAGTATATATGATAAAGTAACTCTATTCAACACCCTGACACACCCACAAACCCTGAATAGCATTGTAAGAGTTAGGGAGAGGTAGGTGCCTCCCGATGACTACTTTCCACCATTACCCCGATAGAAGAGAGTGCCTTACTTATTAGAGTGATATCGTACTACTGACAAGTCTATTCATTTACACAAGAGTCTAATGATTTGTATGGCTGAAGACAGGTATTACATTTTATGAATGTAAATAAATGTTATTTCGCGTTTTTGATGGCATTTTTAGTCATTTGCTATGGCACTCGCTTACCGTTCCAGTTGTTGTGTCAGCCCAAATAAGCAGATGAATAGTTTTTTCGTGTTTTGGATGGTAGCAAAGTGTGTGGTTATTTTTGGTTATTTTTTTTGGTAGTTTGCCTATGTGTGGTGCAGTCTATTCCAGGGCCGTAGCCAGGAATTTTTTTATACCCCAACACCAGAATTAAAATAAAGCGCATGCCACCCCCCCCCCCCCCCCCCCCGCCATTTCCCACAAACCAAAAATCCCATTTCCCAATGAATATTTTTTTCCTGGTTACGAATGCGAGTTTTTTAAAACATTTTTTTCGTCGTGCTTAATGAAACCTGGACTTACAAATTAGGTTAGGTCTCTGTGCGTCTCAACTATGAGACCGAGGATGACCTTTTGCGGCAATTCAAAGTGTTTTTTTTTTAATACCGTTAAAAAAAGTAATGGGTTTGTTTTTTTCTGATTACTGGGTTTAAAAACAAATTAATAAACAAGTAGTTTTAACGCAGTAAATCAACTTTTTTTTGGTGGGTTATCCTTTCCGTGTTTCGACATATAACTCGGCTCCTGAAGCAGACTTTAAATTTCATGTCTGGCGTGAAATTTTGTTGAAATTATAAACATAATGTATGATTAACTCATTCCAAACTGTAAGCTTTTTTTCAGAAACAGGCTATTTTTATTTCGCTTACCAATACCAACACAATGACTGACTATCTTCTCAAGCCACGTAACCATGCACTTGTTCTCATAGCAGCTTTCAATTTTTAACCATGTTTTTCTTCAACGTCTGAAATTAAGATTTTTCTTTGTTTGGAATTTTACGATTTTTTTACAAGATTAGGAGAGCAAGATCTTTCATTTGAAACCTTTATCACCTTTTACGTTACTTAGTTCTCTGGAAGTAATCTCGAGTTTGTAAACAAAACGCAGTATGTAGTCCACTATAAAGGCTTCGTCGCGCTCCTCTCCTGAAGAAAACCCCCGCACGTGCGGAAGCTGCGGGGGTGCTGGCTCGGCCCTGGTCTATTCAATGGTGAAAGTGTTACTAGGCATATTTTTCGTTTCGCTTACTCCATGGACATCGATCCATGCTTCATGTAATTTCTTTGATTCCAAGAGCATCACAAAATCGATGTATTGATTATTTCGACGCAAACTAATTGCAATTATTGCTCACAGTTCATCCATCACATTCCTCAACACGCCTGGATTTCATCTACATCATTCAAAGCAAACGATTTGGTTGTTGGTTTGTATGTTTGTTCATCTACACTTCTAGAAGTAAGCCCCTACGAAGGTGATAGTAAATGAAAGATTGCGACAGAAGCGAGAAACTCACTGAAATGGTTTAGTTTACGTGGAAATTGCTCACTTTGCTCACTCAATCCATGCACTTCCATGTTTCAAAACGGAATGTTGACAACCTTTTAAACCCTACAGGTCTGCCGTTTTCTGTGCATCAGTTACTTGAGCAAAACCAATTTTAAGTTTTATGTATGGTATGGTACAAAATATGCCGTTCTTTATAAGTTTTTTGGCAAGTAGGGTTTATTTCTACATTCGTACTGTGAACTACAATCTCAAAGTTCATAACACGTGTCAACAATGGCTGGCCCGAAAACAAAGTGAAGTTAGATTTCTTATACTGATTTGGATATCCATATAAGGCCATGGAAAGAAAATATTGTGGTTCTCGGGCATTTTTTACAAGCCCTAAAAGTCACCCGGTGACCAGGCTTTTATTTTTATTTTTTATTTCGGTTTGAAACTAAGTAACTTACCATCTCAAATTGGTTCTTTCTGTTCAGATTGTGGTAGTAAATTTCTAAACTTTTTAAAACTACAACTAAACCTAATGCTTGCTGGATAACGTATGTGCAAGAAAGCTCATTTTTTTCACACTTTTCTTAAGTAACCTTTTGCGGGTCACTTTTTTTATTTCGCCAAAAAAAAAGTCACGAAGCAGGGCCTGAGAACCGACAATTTTTTTTTCGTGGCCTAATGATATGTCGTGTTTCTGTATAATGTCGTACTGATGCAAAACATGACGTCGTAGTTTACTTTGCAAGGTCAAAGTTGGTTCAGGCATAATAAACTTTGCATGAACAAACTATGACGTCATGAACAAACGTCATGAAGGTCAAAAAAACTTTGACGTTATTTTTGCAGGTTTTTCTCTTACTTGCGGGTCAGAAAATCAAGTTACAATGACAAAAATAGCCCTAACGGAAGCGCAATTTAATTATCTTTCATTTGGTCCTACTCCTATCTTTGCAGGTGCCTTGGTTCCAGAGGAGTAGAGGTACATGCACAAACACATCATACGTTTTTAATGATGTAGCTGTTAAAACCAAAATTGTTATAGGGCACACTTACTCGTTCTAGTAACATAGCACCAGCTCAATGTCGTGTAATAGAAAAAATATCACAGAACTGCCTAATCTCGTCTTTATGAGGCATGTTTATGGATATTTTAACCTTCGTTCTTATACAGGCGTTTAATTTTTTTCAAACATTTATTACAGATTTTTTTGGGGGGGTGGGGTGGGTAAAGGATTTGATTGCAGCTAGCTATATTTTCTGGTCCAGGGCATGCATAAATAGCCTGCAGGAAAACGCGTCGTTTGTCATAGTGATAGTCTTTACTTTGGCAGAGAACAGTCATAACATGCTTAAAACAAAAAGGTTATTAAATTTGAGCATTTACATTTCAGCTAACTTCGTACTTGCAAACAGCACCATAGCCGTAATTGAGCCCTTGTAGCGAGTTTTTCATCATTCTGCTAACCAAAAGTGGCTCAGAGCACACTCCCATCCAACATCCAAGCTTCAGTTGAGCAATGAAAAATTATATTCAATTTTATACTTGCCAATTCCCCCCTCCCTCAAACTCTACCAGTAGTACATCTTTAGGCTCCCTGCCCCTTCGTAGAACCCCCGATTAAAGTATGCTATTAATAAACAAACAGTAGTTTTTTTCTGCATATCAGTTTTATTACAAAATATGTACACATGTGGATGAGCAAATAGGCTAGATCATTTTGGTTGCCTAACATCTTTTATAGATGCAGGTAGGCTAGCAGTTGATAAAGAACATCATTGGTTGACGGAAGCTGTGTAACAACTTAGAAATACTCGGAAAGCCTCCATGACTATAGGTGTAGAACAAGATGCAGCAAATTTATCACCAAACTGGGGTTAAATAGGCTTAAAGCAATACCATTACATGTTGTGACAAATTTATCATTTAATCGAGGGAAATATGTCAGCTTGGAAATATGAAACCATTATTTGCAAGTCTAGGAATTAAAAAAAAAGTATGATTACCATACCATTTTTTTTTTAAATGGTAGTACTTATAACTCAAAGGTCCTAAAGGACTTGCACATAAAATAATATTCTATTGATTTGAAATGAGTAAGGTTGTACTGACTCGAAGCTGCCGAGCGGATTCTCGCCGAGCAGAACATGATCGGCAATGATCGGTACACCAAGCAATTACGTCCATTTAACTGAGCTAAGCGGTGTAGCTCACGTCTAGTTTTGGCACGCGATCCAGTGGCCGATGGACCTTGAACAACAGCTTTATTCTGGCGGTTGCTCAATTCCAGTCGATGATTACGGTCGACGTGAGCTTCCTGCTGCAGGAAATTTGACCGGCTGTTACAGAATTCAATACAGGAACTAAATTTGCAGGTTATTCTTACAGCTTAACTACTATTTTATGCTTTTTCAGACATTCGCTTGGTTACCAACACCAGGCAGTTTTAGTGAATAGATTTGTTGTTTCTCGAAGCCTGCTTGGTATTTAGCAAGTGCTGACTAATAAAGGTGCTCGGTTTTGCTCAGCAGCACTGATTGCCTCGGTTCTGCTCGGTGTAACAAGCATTTTTTGAGTGCTCGCTCGGGATCAGCTGGGCAGGAGAAAAAATGTGCTCAGTACAGCCTTGGAAATAAGTAACGTGTTGATGATATCTAAGGGGTATCTTACATTTGTTATTACTGCATGAAATGACACTATAAAGTTCTGTCATGATGATTAAAATAGTCATACCTTGGAGGGTTGATGCACTCCCAGCTGAAGTCATGGCACCAGAAGCCAAGAGAGACAATTTTGAAAAGTAACTCAAATAAGAAATAACCTAGGATTTTTAGATGCCAGAATGACAAGAGCATGAACCTTCTCTTCCCAAAAAATACCAGGGTTGCCCGAGATCAAGCTTGAACCCGGCACAAGAGACAATCGTCCTGACATCAGGCCACCTTGCCCCTTAAAACAGTCATACAGTAGTAACAGTAAAATGTAGTAGACAGTATTAAATTCTTAAATTGTTTTCGTTTTCAAAGCTTATTGATTAAAAGATAAAGACATGCACCACAACTTTACGGCTTCACGTCTTTGATTGTTTTTATCTACATTAAAATCATCAACTGGCAACGAATGCTTACATCCAAAGCCACGAATGTGCTTGTGGATACAATGAGAACCAGTTATGGCCCCTTGCTCTATTAGCTGCAGAGTCTTGGCGTTTAAAGTCGTTTTGATACGAGTTGTGTTGTGTTACTGCTTCTATTTTAATTGTCAGCTTCAATTAAAAAAAAAACTTGGAAGTTTAGAAATAATAACTATTTTCAGCTTCGATTTTAAATTACAGCATAGGCCTACACTATTACGGAATTTATACCTCCCTGACTATTTTAACAATATTCATATTTGTAAGTAAGGTGTCATTACTTGGTAGAACTAGTGACAATTTACTAGTTCATACAAAAATACAAGAATACATGAATAACAGAAATAAACAAGTTTTTTTTCTTATTAACTTTTCTTAGATTGACCATGTTTAAAAGGACAAGATGTTACCTGTGGTGGACTGGTAAAATAAATGCCATAGCTATGGCTGGCAAACATTTGCAGGTGGGTGGTGATAGCACAGTTCCAAAATACCAATCCCCAAAGTTTGGAACACCTAAACGGAGCGCCAAGCATGAATAATGATGACTGGCTCCCCTCTCTCCATACAGGGTAGTCCTTTCATAGGCTTTTATGAAAGGACTACCCTGTACGGAGACCAAGGCTGGAATGATATAAGCTAAAAACCAACTAATTGTAGCTGTTAGGGGAGGGAGAGGGACATGCATTGCATCCGTGTTGCTACCATTATTCTTGTAAACCACCATTTGTGGTGCTTTCTGCAATCTAGCACCTCAAACTGAAATCAATTTCTCTAGAGGATTTTGATATTTGGAATCTTTACTGCTGTAAATACAAGCGCATTGAGTCGTTTGATGCCTGCCCAGAAAGATGGTGGACGCACATAATTTGTCTTGGTGCTATTTGAATTTTGGGTAAATAATTCTGAACATAAGTGTGCAGGACTACATGTTTTAATAGAAAGACTCTAAGAAGTTGAACAAACACCGTTAATCAGCGATAACAGTGGTAGATCGACGTCATGATGAAACGTGAAAACGAGTAACACGAAATTATTTAACATTAAACCACCTTTTACAGAACACACCGTACACTGTCCCGTTTAAATTTTCGGAGAAGATTCGTTCTCTTTCCCCAGAAAATCATCCCTCATGAATCTTACCGGTGCTACCAACAACAATATCGAAACGTTGGTTCACTCCATCATGGCCGCCAAATTCGAAAGGAAATAGAACCTCCAAACACAAATATAGATCAGTGGTCAGCCCTGCAATGCATGTGATTTAAACTGTGCATGCTTCAGAATGTAATCTTCAATGTATCCTTACAAACGATGTTCTGAGGAATGAGAACGAACCTTCTCCGAAATTTAAACAGGACAGTGTATGGAGTGTTTTGTAAAAGGTGGTTTAGTGTTAAATAATGTCGTGTTACTTGTTTTCACGTTTCATCATTTCTTAACTGTTTGCTTAGAGTTTAAAGTTAACCCCATTTTCTGCATGCTTTTAAAGAACCGCGTGGATCCCATCCATTACACCCCAAAGGATTAAAGAAAGTGTGAGGGGATCAGTGTAAACAGGCACTTATCGTATTCGTTGGTCATATAGTTTTCTCACATCATATACACACGACACTGTTTCGAGCATTTTCGCAGAGCATTGTTGAAAGTGGTCTTTCTTATGGCGTGCGGTATGTAGCGATTGTGGTGGCAGTGGCCCCCTCTATATTAGTGACGTTGTGCCGCCAAGAAAATGATCATGAATATGCTCCAGCCAAGAGTAAGTGCCGGAGCATTGCCAGCCAGGAAAAAAAGTAGTGGAGCACCGCATAACTGTGCTTTGGCAGACTACACCACTGTTTGTTACCAAGCCTTTCCTTTTCTTGTGAATGGCAACACATCCAAACACTACATTCTGGACGACACTTGAACCTTTCATCCGACAGATCTTTGATTTGAGCAGTACTATGAAAACTGCATCGCAGTGAAGCCAAACTAGTATCGACTACTGCACCTTCAAGTGCTACGAAGAATTTGAAAACCAAAGCATTGTACTGGACGGTAATGGACCATAACATTTTAAGTGGTGTGTCCATTTTAGTCTGTCGAAATTATCAACAGGCTTTCCCAACTGTATCAATCAAACTTAACTAATAGATCTACAGAATATTTCTGGGCAGATTGTCTTGTTTAACACTGTAGGTACCACTTGTAAAACATGACAGGTGTACAGTGATCATCGAGACGTGTCAGCAGAGCCCATAACTATGGTTTTAACTTCCTACTGTTTATGATGGGCATTTAATAGTCAGTATTCGATTTGATTTTGGTCAGTTTTTAAATTCAAAAGGTGGGGTCTAGTTACACGTCAGACTGCTTTGGTTTTATAATGAAAAAATAAAACAATCACAAAGACTGAAACTTTTTGCTCCTTCGTGATGACAACCTTTAGTTTCAGCCAAAGGTTGACATCTGTCATGCTGTTACTGGCCACTAACTTGTTTTACTTTTAATGTAGTTTCAAAATGTAAAAAAAAAAAATACATATAAAGAAAGAAAGAAAAATATAACAGTAAAACTCGACAGCAAAATTATTTCTAAAACTGGAACAGTAAGCCACCTCACGGTCACATTCTTCATTTAAAAGCGTAATTCTTGTAGACAACGTTGGCAGCTTAACTAATAACCATTCAGATCATAGTTACAAGATATACATAAACTTCGGTGAAGCTAAACATCACTTCTTTTCATAGGTAAAATAAGTATACATATGATTTCGTCTTACAAAATGTATAAGTCTTTTCGCATTTTCACATTTTCTTTCACATTTTATGTGAAATATGATTGTTCGTCATGTAAGACCATAGCCCATTACGGAACTTCATTTGTTGAGCTAGAGCAACAGTCTGTAGCAATCAGTTGTCTGACATTTGCATCAGTAGCCACGCAAACATTCTTGGTACTTGTTCCCAATTCAACTCTTTGGTGTGAGGTTAACTGCTCGTGCACAGCAGTTTTTAAAGTTCCATGACCTCTTTAGTGTAGTCTTCCTATCAACTCGATCCATTATGTCATCTATATAATACAAAAATAAACATTTACACATGAGTAGTGAGTATGTAAAACAGTTTTATGTGGTTGAAACATTTATTATAATACAAAAGTACAAACAATTAAAACTTGGTGCAAGTTTTTCATGGCTCACAGTCTCACCCATTATAAAACATGCTAAACACTGGTAGCATCCCCTACACTACTACGCCAACTGACTAATATAAAGGGTACCGTTCAAATTTACTTGCTATGTTAGCAAGCAGATGAGAGGTTATCCCAGGTCCATTAATCCTAATGAAGGCACTACCCATGACTTGGACTGGGGAGGAGGGGGATGGTGCCTCCCTCCCCAAAATTACTTTATTTTTTTATTTTTTTTTTGAGAACCAACAGTAAAGACCATTCAAAAATCATGTGGTCGTCTTAGGAGTGGGAATGGGTGTGCGAATTGACCACAAGTGACCACACTGAGGGAAAAAAAAACAACAAAAAAGGCAATATCCTTTTGGACAATGTTTTAATGCTTATTTTTTTATGAAAGAAAGATTAGTGATGTTAATTTTCATTTACAGAAGCTAAATCTTTCCATACATATCTTACAGTGTGGTTATCTGAATGGACCTACTGTACCATTCACTAGCCAAGTAGAAATATGAACCCCCCCCCCAAAAAAAAAATGTATACATACTATATATGTATTTATTAATTTTTTTGGTATCTTCACCATATTAAAATCCATTCTTATCGACAAAAGGGGAGAAACAGAAAATGGCCACACGCCTTCTTGGAGATTTCGACGATCAGACCAAAGTGGACGACAAAATGAAGATTAAAAATTGCTTAAAAAACAATATGATTTTTGAACTGCATCTTACAGGAAAAGTGTTTTCAATCAGCTTTGCTTAGCACTCTCTCACACTCGTGAGTTATGACTTGTGTGTTATTGTGTGTTTTTACTTTAAAAGTAAGTTACTGGAAGATGTTCTTTTATTTGCCACACTTTCCAAAATCCTTAATAAAAAAATGTATTTTGTTACATATAGTGTATAACGATTATAGATTTTGTAGCTCGGTTCACAGGCCCTTTCAGACTAGACTAGACCAGGCCCAGACTAGAGTGCCATAGAAACTTTTTTCTGTAAGGGTGGTCCCAGTGTGGAACTCACTTGCAGAGGAAAGGTTTGGCATCGACTGCGGAGAATTTCAGGTGTCTTCTAAATTGAACTAACTTGACCACTTCCTAAAGTGACACAATTACCGCGTACATAGACAGTATGTACAAGTTCCTTTTGGAATGCCTTTTAAATTTTATTTTCTTTGTCCTATCATATTCCAAACCACCGATCTTGGTGGTTAAAGTCTTGTTATTCAGTGGTGTAACTACAATGAGGCAGAGGAGGCAGCAGCCTCCGGGCCCATCGACTTTTGGGGACCCCTCACTGGCCCCAATTTAAACACACTTTTGTTGTAACTGCAAAAATAACTATCGGTTATCCAGGTGACTATCCAGATGTTTATCCAAAGGTAAAACCATAAAAATGTAACCACAGAAGTTTACGGATGTCTGTTTTCTGTAAATTAAACCAACGTATGTTTACATGTATCATATTCTGTTTCAGAGAAATAAATTTACCTTTTGGTTATTGCTAAAGTTCTGTGAAAGTTGATTCCTGTGTGGCAAAACTTAATTGTGTATTAATTTTTTGGTGAGGGGAGAGGGGGCCTCCACTGGGCTCATGCCTTGTGTGGCAAAAACTTAATTGTTTTTGTGTGAAGTGTTTCATTGGGCTCCTGCCTCCGGGCCCTTATTTTGAAGTTACACCACTGTTATTATTGTATATAACAATTATGACTTGTAGTCTCGGTTTGCACGTCCTTTTAGGTTTGGAGGCCTTGACTTTGTAACACTGCCCAATCCACTAATTATGGCCCTGGGTGAACTTGTAACTGATTTATTGGAGCGAATACACTCCAATGCGATCTTTGTAATAGCGTCACGCAATAACCACTGCATCAATTAAAACCAGATTTTGTACATTGATAGCGATACACCTGGAGTTAGTTTGTAAAAAAAAAAATCCATAATCGGATATGTCGTTGAGGAATAATGAAGGTGAAAAAATGGACCAAAAAATGGGCCAAAAGCCAAGAGTCAAGTTTGTTCATGCAAAGTTTATTTTGGCATGTCAAAGTTTCTTTCTTTCTGATTATTTTTCCCAGTCAAACTATAATGTCATGAGCAGTTTCCAGAAAAATTGGTAATAAACCAAATTGAAGATATTTTCACTTCTCGTTGACCAAAATGTTAATTTTACTAGGGGGTTTGTGTTTTAAAATGATTTTAGCATAGGCAATATTATTTTAAACCAATATGTTTTTAATAAGTACGAGCATTTCGACCTGTGCTGCATCAATAGCGTCATTTTCGTGATACTGTCTAGCTAAGTAGCTAGCTACCTTAGCGGCCTGTCTCTCGTTGAATGATTTCACTGCTTTCAAAGGCCGTCCCTTTATGGAAACTTGAAGTGTGTCCTTACGCCAGATTTAGTTTTAGGTGGATAACAACTACGTCACAGCTCATTTCACGGAATGTTTCAGCATTCTGAATTTTCAAATGTTCAAATGTTTGGATGAGGGAAGAGGGAACACAGCCAAACAGCACAGATAGCGTAGCGCGTTCGATTATGTCGACAGTGGAAATGATGGTTTGTTGAATTGTTGGTTCTTTTGTTTGTTGGTTTGTTTGTTTGTTTGTTGGTGTGAATTGATTCATCACGTAATAATGACTACATCAATTAAAACCAGATTTTGAACATTGATAGCAGTACACCCAGATGTGGTTTGTAAAACAAATTAAATAAAACCTGTTGTTGAGGACATTACGTCATGTCATTGTACCACATTTATATCCGGCACTACGAAAGCAAATGGAAAAAATAAACAAGATGCGAAGAGCAACTGGAAAGATGAGCCACAATGCTGTCTCCATTGCAGTCACAATGCACTTGCAAACACCTGCCTGTGTCTGGCATATCGTTTATTCATTAGTTTGTTTATTTGTTTCATTGTTTGCTGGTTTGTTTGTTTGTTGATTTGTTTGTTGGTATGTTCATTTGTTTATTTATTTGTTGGTTTGTTGATTTGTTTGTGTGTTGGTTGGTTGGCTAGAGCTCTGTAATCAATCAATCAATCAATCGTTGGTTGGTTGGTTTGTTTGTTTGTTGGTTGGTTGGTTTGTTAGTTGGTTTGTTCGCTTCGCTCCATTTTGTCGACAGTGTAAGTGATGACGCCCTAATATACATATGAATGGAAGTAATAAACTATTTTAAAATAATTAAATATGACACTCGTGTCAGACTTAATTATTCTTATTCAATTTAGACCAGTCAATAAGATCAGACTTTAGCACCTACATATCTGTCTGGAACGGAAAGTTAAGCTGACAATTTATAAATTATCTGTAATTCTTACTTCTCTCAGTTTCTCAGGTGTTGGTAGTGGTCCTAATCCACGAAATCTAGACCATGATGTCATTGCTTCTAGTGTGTATTTTCCTGGGCTGTCTGTATCAGACGCGTCACAGTGTGGGTATATTCCATGGTCAGGATGTATCTTTCCCTGAAATGGAAAACAATGGGTAATAGTTGTCAAGGTAAAGAAGGCGAGTAACATCATGCAACGTTTTCATGTTTATTGATTAGCTGTTAGGGGTGAACAGTGACAGTGCATAATGCAAAGTAATAATCTGCATTCTCAAATAACAGGAATAAACAAAGTTTCAACATCAACAGTAGAAACGTCGAAACGTAGCACTTTATTTACGTTTGCGCACTTTTTGGTTTCTTATTTCTATTACTTAACGTAATTAGGTTATCTCATGATTTTATGACCTTATAACATTTTAGACCGAAATTTTTCTGTTGGAAATTGATTAAAAGCTTCATACATTCAAGGAAATAATGTTTCGTCCCCTCAAATCGTGGTTTTTCTGCACCATTACTTCATACATAAGTAGTAAACTAATAAACTAAATCCCTGAACAACTGAGAATAAAGGTGCTAGACCGAACCAAGATCACGTATGTGAATGACCGCAAAAATATCGAATTTTCACGATGGAGTTAGGCCTAAACACCCTGCCTGGACAGAAGTAAGATTCAAATTATAACTTTGTTACGGCCCACCCCCTTTTTTTATCGAATTATTTTAACAGCCCTTGGGCATTTAATAGGCAAGTTATGGCAAATCTTTTATAGGAAAAGAAATGCACGGCTTGTCCAAACCTTGAATTAAACTAAAATTTAAATGTGTAGCGTTCTCACTCTCTTTTTTCAAAACTGCACTTCAGGGCAAAATATGAGCTTATAATAAGTGAAATAAACTCGGCGGATTAACTTGCCCTTTCTTTCATGCATCTTTCATGTATTTTCGGGACTGGTTTCAGTGAGCCCAAAAGGAGAAACTACTGCTTGTTTGTGGCTCCATTCTACTGAATGTTAAGCACACAGATTTAAGCCTGTTAATGTCAGTTGACACTTGAAATCAAGTGGCTCTCACCCATAGAGATCACTATGGGTGAGAGCAGCTTGATTTCTAGAGTGAATATTTAGCAAAAAGTTCGGAAAAATAGTGGCGCTGCCAATGGTCGACTTAATAAAACATGCAATTTTTTTTCATGCAGTTTCTTAATTCCATCACAAATGGCACCACTGATTTTTCCAATTTGTTTAACGGATGTTATTAAAAAGTTTTCACACATACAGACGAAAAGGACAACCTAACTATGGACTAACTATGCAAAGAGTCAGACTCGAAGAAAAATTGATCACCTATCACACTGATCACCCATCAACTTAAATACTCTCAAAGCTAACAAAAGATGCATACACATTTATGTAGCCATTTTATGTAGTTCTTGCTCATAGCTCCACATAAACTTTGGCCTATTAGATTTCTGGGGTACTAAAACAACAAAAATATGCCAAACGTTACATGGATCTAGCAGCAATAACCACAACAGTTAAAGTATACACATCTTTTGTTAGGTATGAGAACCTGGGACGTGCACAAGCCCCAGAAAGGGCAGGGGCAAACTTTTTTCTGGGGACTTTTTTTTTGGTGTTTAACCTTTTTTTTACCCCTCTTTTGTGAGTCTTTAACAATTTCTGCCCCTCATTGCATCCCTTTCTTAGCCGTTGTCCTTTTTTGCGTTTTTTAGGCTGTTCTACACCACCACTCCAACCGAAAAAGGGTACTTTTTTCAGAAAAAAAGGGGCACTTTGCCATGAGGGCAGGGGCTAGAGCCCCCCCCCCCCTGCCCCTCCTGTGTGCACGTCCCTGATGAGAACAGTAAATATCATTATTATACTATAATGGAGATCAGTGGTAATAAAGGTATGTTGGGGTTACTAGTTTATATTGAAGGTGTATGCAGACAAAGATAATTATCAGGTATGGACTAAGGTGTAAAAAGTAAGGCCTTAAGTCAGTGCAGGAGTTGTTAAAGGTCAAATAACGAGAATTATACTTGCACATTCCTAAAATAGGCCTATTTAAACACTCTAACGGCCACATTCCTAATGACGGCTCAGTGTGAGCTAAGCTTGAGCTCTAGCGCAGCTTAACAATTTGGTATTTATAATGACAGCATAGCATGAGCTGAGCACAGACTCGGGCTTCGCTGTGAAGCCGACTTTGCAAACTTTGAGCCTCGCTCAGTTAGTATACGGCATCGCAGCTCACTGCATGGCGTCTAAGCATAGGATTGGATGGGAGAAAGCTGAGACGCTGGTGACTTCAAATTCTAAGAATGACAGGCATCTGAGATGCTTAGAATCGATAGCCATACGATTGCATGAAATTGGAGGTGCGTCATTGATGAACATTCAAGGGCCTGCATTTCCCCGGGTTGATAACATCATTGGAAGGGACTTAAAACAACAGCTTGACCGACAGTGGAAGCTTGACGAGCTAGTGAACGCGCTGCCCACGAAATACGGGAGGCTGAGAGGAGCGGAAGTTACGAGTTCGTAGCAGACGATGTTGGCGGTTAGGAATTGGTAGCAGACGATGTAGGTGTAAGGAGGCCGATACTTTGTCAAAAGTGCCTGAGGAAGATGGCAGTTTGCCATTGAAAATTCGCTAAACATTGAAAGTGTCTTCGTTGTGAAGTTTAGCGGTAATATTCTCCATAATTCTCGGAATTGTGACTCCAGTTAGTATACATAATGGCAAAGCCAAGTTGTGGCTGATGCTCAAAAAGTGAGGCGACTCAAGACATCCTGAGCCTGGTTGGGCTTGCTTTGGGAGTCAGCTGTTCTGCCTTACATCGATTTGGCCGCACGCCCTAACGACTTTGGAACGACAAATAAAATGCACAACGTGTTGCATTTTTATTTTATTTACCGTTCCAAACGGTTTAAGGACATCCCCAGACCATGGGTAGATGCCTCCCAGGGCGCCGGCTCGTGGAAGGGATTGGGCAAGGTGGGTGGGTAGGGGAGGGGAGGGGGGGAGTAGGAGTCAAAATTAGTTTAATTTTGTTTTTAATCAAGAATAATAGTTTTTTAAGACACTATCAGTTATATGATAGAGTCAATTGGATCATCAAATAGATTATTTTTATTACCTCAAAAGTGTAAGACGAACGTTTTCGCCTGTCTGTCAGATGAGCTCAAAAACTGTATAAAAATTGAAAATATAAAGTACAAAAGTTTATATACCTGCCCTGTGTCAAATTTAAAATTAGTAATCGAGTGTATGACAACAGTAATATGTGTGTGTGGGGGGGGGGAGGTAAGCAAACACCAAGATGAGGTCAAAAGTTACCCTGTATGACCTTCCGTTCTGTTTGAATATTTACAGCTCAACTGCTTCCCAGCATTTTTTTCGTCTATCTTCTGGCTCAGGTCATTGCTAGCATGGCCACGGTAGGTTGCGGCAATTCAGCTGACGACGTATTTTTTCACTGCCACCATAGGCGCCCACAGACGTTCAAATCGGTGGGGGGGGGGGGGGATGAAGGTGGGATCCAATGGGGAAAAAAAACAATGTTGCTTTTTGGATTTTGTTTTGGGATCGTTGTTTCCAATAAGGTGCAGGCACCATTCTCCCTCCCCCTTCACGCATTCTAAAGAAGAGGTGTAAATAAAATAGCTAACCTAAAAAAAAAGTAGAAATCGCTGAGCCGTACCGTACTTGGAACCCTGGAATCAGTATTTTAATATGAATAGCCTTTGTAATGACTTATCTTTATTAATCGAAAGGGTATCCGAAAGACTCATTATTATTAGAAAATAAACTTTTTACAATGAATTCTTGTTAAATATCAATGGTTTGTTTTGAAATACATAAAAATGAAATCCATGTAACATAAGCAACTGTAATGTAACTGTATTGTATGTTCTCGTGCGTAATATGAACAAACAAGTTCATTACATGTGAACTTCGTGTATTGTTTTTTTTTGTAATCATCATCGTTATGTTATTATTATTATTATTTTTATTATAAAAGATGGCGGCCCCCAACAGAAGCAAGAGACTGGATGTTGCGAAGAAAGATCAGTCATCAAAAGATACATGCACCATGAATTCACTACTAAAAGTGTGTATGACTACTATGAGGATACAGTGCGCATCTGGAGCTATTACAATGACATCAGTAAGTGCTATACAAACGAGAAATTGCAAAAACATTTGAGGCAACAACACTGACAAGGCACCTACAAAGCCAGTCATTGAAAAAAAATTTTTTGTTTGATTGGTTAACCTAAGTGATATGGAACAAAACCAAATAACTTGAAACGGAAACCGAAAAATTCTTTCACCATTCGGTTTTGTGAACTAGAACGAATGTTTGTTAAAAGGAACGGAAGTTAAAGCAACATGCGTTGTGGAGATTGTGAAAACAAACTAAACAACCAGAATGATAATGTGGTATGTGGGAAATGTAAGGCAAAAACTTCAATTGTGCGAAGATTGCAGCTAAAACATGGAACGCAAAAAGTATAAAAAGCAAAGAAGAATGGAAATGCAAGAGGTGCAGAACGCAAAGAACGCTGTCAGAAAAAGAAAAAGAAGATTTAGAACATGTAAACAGTGATGGAGAACACGAAAGTGAGAAGAGTGAGGAAGAACAAGACAGTGATAATGAAAAAACGAAAGCAGAAGAAAGGAATACAGAAGATGAAAAATTGAAGAAAAAAACTGAAAAGGAGAAAGAGACGACAGGAAATGGAAGTGAAAAGATCGACGAAATAAACATACTACATGTAACAATGAACAGAATTGAACAAAAGATGGACAAACTAATGGAAGTCTATGACAAAATTGCAAAACTACAAGAAGAATACAATGAAGTTACAAAGACGCTAGATTTTATATGTCAGGAACAAGTAGATATAAAAAAAGAACATCACGAAATAAAAACTAAAATGAAAGAAATGGATGAAAGAATATTACTACTGTTATAAAAAATAATATAAATAATTATTTTATATTTTAATATAAATAATATAAAAACATGCGGAAGTGAAAAGTAAAATCGAAAACGAAATTGGACATAGGATAAGTTTAAAAATTATCCATGTAAATATACGAAGCTTCAGAAAAAACTGGGATCTTCTAAAATTAATATTCAAGAAACAAAAATAAATTGGGATGTAATTGTGCTAACAGAAGTAAATATTTAAAAAAAAAACGAAACAATAAATTATGAATGAAAAAGTGTCAAAAATTATAATGTTACGAGAGAAAACACAACTAGAGGAGGGGGAATAATGGTAATTGGAAACAAATACTTAGAAAAAACAGTACAAGAACTAGCGCTGACAGCACATGAGAAGGAACAGTATGAAAGAAATCGAAATCTGGAAATATGCCAGTTGGACTGGTTGCCCGACAAAGACTTGAAACAAGTAGTGCATAAAGTAGCGCAAAACTTCAATATCGCATTGTATCATCCAGATAAAGTGGAAATAGCCCATAGAATTCCGAACAAAAACAGGAACAAAAAAAGTGCAATTATTATACAATTTATAAGTAGGGAGTATAGAAACGCATGGTTAGACAATAGAAAAAGGATTGTAACAAACGACAATGTGTATAGGAATGGAGATAGAAGTAGAATATATTTGAACGAAAACATGACACCGCACTACAGAAATCTTTTTTGGAAGACAAACGAGTTTGCAAAAAGTAAAAGTGGTAAGATCAGAAGAAGATCTACAATCATCAAATGACAACAATGTATAGAAACCAAATATTTGAAAAACATGCGGAAGTGAAAAGTAAAATCGAAAACGAAATTGGACATAGGATAAGTTTAAAAATTATCCATGTAAATATACGAAGCTTCAGAAAAAACTGGGATCTTCTAAAATTAATATTCAAGAAACAAAAATAAATTGGGATGTAATTGTGCTAACAGAAGTAAATATTTAAAAAAAAACGAAACAATAAATTATGAATGAAAAAGTGTCAAAAATTATAATGTTACGAGAGAAAACACAACTAGAAGAGGGGGAATAATGGTGTACATAAATAAAAATCTTATTATCGACGAAACTGAGATCGACATTTTAAATATTGAAAATAATGATGGATTGGAAATAATAATAACTAAAAGTTTGCAAAAGTTTAAATTAATTACAATATATAGGAAACCTGACACAAATAAAAGTAAATTTACACAAGAACTGAAAAAAAATCCTAAAAATAAAAGACAAAGAAACCGTTAAAGAAAATATCATTTTAATAGGAGATATTAACATTGATGTTTTAAAATATGAAGATGACACAAAGGACAAACATGATCAAAATAATATTGACAAGTACGAAAATATGATGGCCAGCAGAGGTTTTGAAAAAATCATAGAATCTCCAACAAGTGAAGAAGTTTCATGTTCAAACAATAAAAATAAATTACAAAAATCTTGCATTGATCATATATATGTAAAGCTAATAAATAATAATTGGAATATAAATGGAGGTACGATAACAGTGAAAATCGCTGATCATTATTTTACCTCATGCTGGTTTTGGAAAACAGGAGAAAATCAAAATGACAGCATAACAGAACATGAGGGGAAAAAATCTCTTTACAGAAAATAATCATAAAAACATAGTAAGAAATTTACAAACTTATAATTGGGATGAGTTAGATGTAATAGACTGTCCGAATGAAATGTATAATAAAATAAATCAGATAATAAAAAATATATATGATAGTAATAAAAGCACAAGGAATAAAAAGAATAACCAGGCTGGGAAAAAAACTAATAAAAAAAAGAAAAGAATGGATAACAAATGAATTAATAGACATGATAAATAAGAAAAATAACTTTGGAAGCTTATAAAGATGCAGGAGGAAAATATTAAAACAGAAACTATAAAACAGTACCGAGAATTAAAAACAAAAATTAACTTGAAAATTGAAGAATGCAAATAAAAATATTACTCAACTATACTTGAGGCTGAAAACAGTAATAAAAATGTTTGGGATATCATAAAAGAGATAAGTGGAAAACATAAAGGAAAACAAAATATTGATAAAACTATTATTCTGAAGGAGTAGAAATCCAAAAACTAAGAAATGATTTTAACGAAAATTTCTCGAAACAAGTTCCAACACTTAAAACATCATTTGAACAAAGAAATAATACCTATAAAAATGGACATTTCTATAAAACTATTTATCGAAAAAATAAACAAAAGAAAACAAAAATAAGTGATAAAACATTCTACGTAAAGTATGCTACTCCTGCAGAAATTACACAACTCATAAATGAATTAAAAAATACGAATGCAACAGGTATAGATGGTTTTAATACTGCTAACTTTAAGCAATCAAAGGAAAACACTTCAAGATTCATCAACATTATGATTGATAAAGAAGTATGACCAGAACAATTAAAAATACAAGTACTAAGACCAATACATAAAAAGGGAGAAAAGACCAACAAAAACAATTACAGACCAATTTCATTATTATCAATAATTGACAAAATGATAGAAAAATACTTTTCAAATAAAATAAGATAATTTTTAGATAAATTTAAGCTACTAAATAACACATTATGGTTACACACAAAAGAAAGGCACCACAGACTTGTTAGTACAAATAAATGAAATAATAACTAAAGCGTTAAATGAAAAAAAAATATGTCGGCACAATCTTTATCGACCTTCAAAAAGCTTTTGCTACTTTTGACCAAAGATACCATTACAAAAATGTGAAGCAATAGGATTGAGGGGAAAAATTCTAAACTTAATTAAAAGCTATCTAATACATAGAACAGCAACAGTAAAAATTGCAGAGGAATATAGTGATTACAGAGAAATTA